>PVJA010037831.1:0-20128 GCA_004027025.1 Myocastor coypus | reverse complement strand
CTCAAGAAAGTGGTTGAGGCAGGAAGATCACAAGCTCAAGTCCAGCCTGGGCAACTCAGCAAGACTCAATCTCAAAATAAAAATTACAAAAGGGGTTGAGGATATAGCTTGGCACTCCCTGAGTTAATCCCAAAAATGGGGGGGGGGGGGGGAGTTAAAAAAAAACATGAATGCTCGGGGCTGGGGAGATAGCTCAGAGACCTAAGCACCTACCTGGCAAGCATAAGGAACCAAGTTCAGTCCCCAGCCCTGCACACCATGCAGGCCCTGGAACCGTGGTACTCATTTTTGTAGCCTCTTGGCTGGTCTGGAGCTTGCATTGATCCTTCTGTTTCAATCTCCCAAGAATTGCTTCAAGCTCAAGAGCAGCATGTGAGTTATAAAAGTGAGCACAAAGCCAGGCTAAATTGCATGGTGAGACCCTGTCTCAAAAAGAAAGCAAGCAAGGGAGCAACAGAGAGAGAGGGGGGGGAAGAAGAGAAGAGAAGAGAAGAGAAGAGAAGAGAAGAGAAGAGAAGAGAAGAGAAGAGAAGAGAAGAGAAGAGAAGAGAAGAGAAGAGAAGAGAAGAGAAAAATCCTGAAGCGGAGCTGTGTGTCACCCTCAGCAACACAGCCTGCAGACCCAGCTGAGGAGCACATGTGAGGTCCCCACCCCCCTTGACAATACACTCAGCCAGCCAGGCAGCCTTTCTCTGTCTTAGCCAGATGGAGCCGAAAGAGCACAGCCTGAAGCCGACCCAGGTACCAACCCAAGCAGCAGCCCTGGCAGCCTTCCCTGCTCCCAGTGGCAGGGCACGATCACATTTCACAGTGAAAGCCTAGAAAGAGATCTCCATGTGGCTACTTCTTAAATACACAGCCAGGCAAGTTTCTCAGACAGTAAGATTGGTAAGAATATGTATTTTCTGCCCGACAAGGGCTCTATAAAACTATTTGCACACTGACTCTAAACAAATAGGGCCATAGCTGTCCTTCTGTATTCTGAATTGGCTTCTTTGCAGAAGTGACCATTCACCACTGTAGACGTCTAGATCAAGTTACAGAAATTTCCAGCACTGCAGAAGCACCTCTTGTGCTCCAGTTCAAACACTCCCGGGAGTGACGTTTATTCTACTGTCTTCCACACGGATGAGTGCTGCCTACAGGGGCCTTGCAGTGGGCCAGCGCTCTGCGGTCCTGGTCCTCGCCTCTCCCCGTGACTCGCCTGGGCCTTGCTTTACTCTTCTCCACATCCTCCGTACCTGAGCTGTGATCTCAACACCAGGAACGGGTACCTAGGACCCGAGCGCAGCGGTGTGGGCCCGAGCCACTGCCTTGACAATAGCCAATACCAACAGTTACAACTGCCACAGGCACAGCAAACACTTTTGTGTTGAGGCTGGAGAAGGCCGCAGAAGCCCACTTGGCCAGGGCAGAGAGATGAGCACCAACCCCCAGATGGTGGTAGCTTGGGGCAACAAGGAGCAAAGGGGTAAAGCTGGAGCCCTGGAGGAGATCACAGTGCAGCAAGCGGCCAGAGCAACGCAGGGAAGGCAAAACTGTGGGAAGGGGCAGCGAGGGAGGGAGGCACCGCCAGCTCAGGAAGGCTTCCTGGAGGCGTGGACTCTAAACAGTGCCACTACCACATTTCCTGCAGAGGGATTCTTCTCATTCCAGTCCCCATTTCCTTTCCACTGCAGGCCAAGTGTGTACTTTCAGAGACGGCGAGATAGCTCAGCAGACGAAGTGCCTGCTTAGGCAAATGCAGGGGCCAGGGTTCGATACCCAGCAGCACATGCCACTCTGGCCACACCCCTGGGCATGCTGAGCCAACCACAAAGATAGGGCAATAAGAGTGCATACCTGTAATCCCAGCCCTGGGGAGGCTGAAAATAGCAGGGTCACTACAAGTCTGATCTAAGTAATGAGACCCTGTACCAAATATATATATAATAACAAGTGCATACTCTCATGTCAAAATCACGTATCCCATACACTCAGTCTTGCCTGGTCACTGACTTCTGAGCATGTAGGATTTCTCCAAAGCACAAGGAACCCAGATCGAGGCACAGACTATGGGACTGCAGATGTAGCTCTATGATAGAGTGTTTGCCTAGCATACACTAAACCTTGAGTTCAATCCCCAGCACAAGAGAGGCGGAAGCCCTCAAAATAAAACAAAAATGAATTTTTAAGGTCACTGAATAAGAAGCAGTGAATTCAAAGGCACTTCAGTTCTTCTTTTTCTTTTTTTTTTTTTTTTTAACATACATTATGGCTCAGCCTGCCCTGGGGGTGGGGCTGGCACAGCATGTAATGCCAGGGATCGAATTGCAGTCCCTGCAGTTACCTAAGCTTGCCTAAGCAGGTACTGTAGACCGATGAGCCATCTCACCAGCCCAATTCAGTTCATTTTTAAAACCATCTTTCCACAATAGAACACTGAATCTTTTTTAAAACCTGAGGTTTAAGAAAACTGTCAGATTTTATTAATCCCAGTATTTTTGAACCTCTGATATTGAGACCTACGAAAGAAGGCTTCCACCTTAGCACTGTGCTTTGTAAGGCCTGTGCCCAAGGCAATCCACATGTGCTAGCAAAACTGCCCTCCTCCTGGCAGAGGCTCCCATAGGAGAAACATGGCATCTCTGGCAGGGCTGGGTACCTGAGCCAGATGAGAACCTTTCCTCTGGGTCCCATCAGCCTACCAGGCTTTGGATCCGAATCTCAGAGCAGCCATGATGGCTCCAGGGTCACCATAATTTCTCCAAAGGACCAAGGGGTGGCCTGCTTGGCCACCCCTTGGCACCATCCTCACAGCTTGGGGTCTCCCAGGGCCTCAGGGCAGAAGAGGATCATCCAGTCTAGCTGGATTAGGGTCTCATTAGAGCATGCACACAGACACAGACACAGACAGACAGACAGACAGACACACACACACACACACACACACACACGCACGCACGCACGCACGCACACATGCACACACGCTGTCCCAGATTGGCTGCTAAGAGGCTCCCTCTGCATAATTCCCATGAATGCTGAGGGGTGTTCTCAGGGGAGCATTCCACCTATCTGGAAGGGCAGAGAAGGTGGAGGAGAGGTGCTCAGTCCCTTCCCAAGGGGGAATAGCATCACTAAGTCCCAGGAGGGATCCTTTGGAGACAGAGCCAGTCCATGCAGCTTCCAGAACCCCACCGCTCCACCCACCTCCTCCGGCCCTTGCTCACACCAATGATGATGCTGCGTCAACTACACAGGAAGCTGGGCTGGCCCCTGGATCTTTGTAATGGCTACTAAAACTCAGACATCCCTGTGGCATTAGCAGGGCACAGACTGAAGGGGCAGGTAATGCACAACAAAACCAGCCCTAGCACAAGTGTCCAGGGAAAGGAGTTTCACGGGTGCTCACACCTGTGCTTGTGCCCACTGCCCACCCTGCCAACACCGCACCAAGAGGCTGCGTGCAAAGCTCACATAGAAGTTGCTGTGCACCACAGCCTGGGGATGCCTGTTGTATTCAGACCCTGACTTGGGGTGGGGGTGGGGGCTTGCCTAGGTGGAGCCCAAGGGTCCATACTGCTACCAGCTACCAGCTGCAGGTCCACGGGCCATGCTCTGAGCAGCTGGGTTCCACCAGAACTTGCCTCCCAGAAAAGGGTGTATTTTTAAAGCAACACTTCAGAAAAGGTGTCCTTTAAAATAGTGAGCTCAAAAAATTAAACCTCAAATGTTGAAATGACAGGTAAAGTGGCTTTTGGGGTGGAGACTTGAGGGATGAAGCCAGCGCCATGTGCCGACATAACCTTCCAGCCCAGCCCATTAGGGCTCAGGAAGGCCCCACCACACACATGCATGGCGGCCAGCAAAGGCCAGGCGCTGTGGGGCTCACGCCAGTCACTCCTCTAGTGCCACCTTGCAGTCCACAGTGTACTCTCGCTCTCTGCCATGGCTTCCTGCCCTCCCCAGCCCTGGGAGCCAACGCAAAGTAAAGATTCTCTCGAGCTGAAGGCCCCTCCCCAGACCCTCCTCCGCTAGTGGCCAGTGACACCTGGAATCCTCATCCCACAGCGCTGACCGCTGCAGCTACCCTGCTCTTGAAGCCAAGCATCAATTCAAGCCCACCCTCCCTTAGCATGGCAAGTCACCACCACCTTGTTCCTAGCGCCACACGGGTCTTCAAAGCCCTCCCTCCATCCCACAGCCTAATTCTTCCCTAGAGAAGGATCTGACTCCACCCAGAAAACATGTATGTGTGCAACCCACGAGCACCACACCTACACAATCCTCGCGTGTCCCTCTAGTTTATCTCAAAATCCGTATTGGTGCAGGGGCACTTGTTCAGGGCTGAAGAGCTAAGGTCAGTGTCAGCTTTGGTCCAGGGCACAAACCATGCCCACGAGGGGCACTGCTTTCCATATTTATTACTGGAGAGGTGGGGTGTGTTACAACCCAGGAAAGGCGAACTCCTCTCAGGGGGCCTGGTGGCACCAGGGCTGGGGTGGCAGGGGGTCGGTGGCGGCGACTGGCAGCGAGAGCACAGATCTTTCAGTTCTCACACGGAGGCAAAACCACGGCCCTAGGAGCCTATTCCGTAAAATGAGGCAACGTGTGGTCGCCGGCCGTCCGCCGCCACCCTGGAACCGGCAAGCTTGCAGGCGTCCCGGGCCGATCTGCCAGAGAAAAGGGGCGGCACTCCCGGGGCGAGCCTCTGGGGACGACCCACGCAGTCTGTAGCGCGCCAGCCCCGGGCCAGCAAACGCAGCGTGAGCCGCACGAGGCTGCCAGCGCTGTAAGGGGCGCGTCTTCCAGCAGCCGGGCAGGACTGGGTTGGTTGCGGGAGTCCCCTAGGGTCTCCCGTAGGCACGAGAAGGCGAAGAGGGACAAGGAGAGCTAAGTGACTCAGATCCCGATAGCATCGCTGCCGACCCTGCGGAGGTGCGCCACACCCCATCTCTGTGGTCCAAATTGGGGGACCAACTGAAACCTAATGTCCCCTTTACCCCGGAGATCCCCACCACCGCCTAGAGAGAAGCCCTCGAACGGTCGCGGTTCCAGCTACGCGCGTAGAGAGCGATGCCTCTAACAGCACCGCAGAGGGAATTGGAGTTCCCGGGAAGCAAAGTTGCCGCGCGTCCGGCCGCAGGCTCCGAACCGGGCACAGGGCCAGACCAGGCGAGCCCAGGAAAAGGAGGCTCCGGGCACCCGCTGCGGGTGATCCGCGCCGGGAACAAGTGGCTCTGCGACTGCGGTCTCGAGCCCTTAGCTCCAACTTTCTTGCCGCTCAGGGGGCGAGTAGCACGGGGAAGGTGAGGGAAGCGGGGAAGGAAGGCCGATGCGAGGCTCTGGGTACCGTGTGCGAGTATGCAGCGGCGCCGCGCCGCGCCTCGGGCTCTGCTCTCCGCTGGATCGGGCCCCGTACGCCGCCTGCTCCGGCTCTGGCCACCGCCGTGTAACGCTGCTGGCGCGAAGGCTCATCGGCGGCGCGCCGGCAGCTCGGGTCCCCTCGGGCCGTCCGCTAGCCGCCTGCTGACTGCAACTTCAGGTGCGCCGCGGGCTCGGACGAGGAACGCCCCAAATGTGCAGACGCTGCGCAGCCCCGCGCTCCATGCCCGGACCTGGCCGCTCCGCCCCGCCAGCTCAGCGCTCCGTCGCCGTCGGACGCGTCCTCTGGCCGCGCATAGCGCGCGCAGTCCGCGCCCCGCTCTCCGAGCCGCCGCCGCCGCCGCCGCCGCTCAAGTCCGCGATCAACTTTCCCTGGCTTCCTCCGCCCCGCGCGGCCCTGCCGTCCAGACCCCGCCTCCTGACGCTCCCGCCCTCACCTCCGCCTCGCCCAGCCCCCGCCCGCTCTACCACTTCGCCACCCAGTCCCCCACCCAGATGGGCCACTGGGACCGCTGGCCGCCGCCAGGACCCTGCAGACCCCCGAGAGCCGCACGGAGCCCAGCTGGGCGCCCGATGCATGAATATTTCAATGCCGGCTAAGCTGCCCTCTGCAGATGTCATGGCACCGGCTGCTGTGGCAACTCGAAGAATCCCCCAAAGGGCCAGGAATGAAGCCCGCGGAAGCGGCCCCAGGTGGGTGCCTGCGTGGTGCCCGTGGGGCCTTCGTCCTGCAAAGGCGCATATTGGGGGCTGGGAGCCCCGCAGGTCTCCAGCCTGCTTAGTGCCTCCAGCCAAGCAGAGCGCGAAAACAAACGCTTCGGGGGAAGCCAAAGAGAGCGGGTAGGAGGGCGCTCGGCCTAGGTGAGCCCGCACCATCTGTTGGCTTTAAGCGCCCCCTCTCTGCTCCCAGAGTCGCTGACCAGGCCCCCTGGTTTTAGGGGCTGCTTGGCCATCGTGTGGCTCCAGGCAGCAGCCTTTGCTCCCACTTGTGCCCCTCTCTCAACCTCAGAATGACTCCAAATGTTTAGAAATAGGGAGTGGGTCAGCGCTGAAAGAGACCCCTGGGGTCACCCAGGAAACCTGCTCCTTATCCACCCCAACCTTCTGCCATGCCCCTAAGGAAGGGGTCCCCCAGCTGCTGTTTGCATACCTGTAGGGCCAGAACCTTATGACTTTGGAAATGTGTCATCTGGGGCCATCAACCTGGATTGTTCTCTGCCCTGTTCCTCACTCCCCTGGGCTAGAAAACTCTTTCTTATGTGACAGTACTTCTGAGTTTGTCACTGTGTAGGTCAGCATATTGACTCTGGGTGCATATTTTCTGGGCCCTGAGTCCCTCCACCTCCAGCACAGCCTTTTCATGAGCCTGTGGTAAGAAGGTAGGCTCAGGGACTGGTCCTCCAAAACTGGTAGCACCTGTCTGGTCCCAGACCTCCCCCTCCTTAGCATTCATCCATTGGTTCATATGTGCTAGCTCAATGAAACAGGTTCTGAAGTAGGGCCTTGTGCCTCGTGGAGCTCCTCTACAGGAGAAACATACACAGGCAAAATCTCAGCCACATGGGGATTTTTGTGGCACCTTGGTGGTCCTAGGAGACCAAGCTGAGAATCCGAAGGATGATGGAAGGAGAGAGTAGGGTATTAGGCAGGGAAAACGTCACATGCAAGACCCTGTGGTGGGAGCTGGTGAGGTAGCTCAACTGTCTAAAGCGCCTGATTAGACAAGCTTAGGCAATCTCAGGGACCGAGGTTCAATTCCCGGCACCATATGCTGTACCAGCCCTGCTCCCAGCACAGCCCAAGCTGGTCATAAAATAAATAAATAAAGTTAAAATTAAAAAAAAAAAAAAAAAGACCTGTGGTGGAAAGAAGCTGTTATAGGGAAGGAAGGTCAGGGAGACTGGAGCTGGGGAGGGTGGGCTGCACACACAGTGAGCATAAAGCTGGAGTGGGAGTGGGAGCAGGGCCAGCCTACACAGGGCTGTGGGCTTCCATGAGGGCTTCACCGTCACCCTGAGAGTGAAGTTTGCAGAGAAGGTGGCTGGGTGGAGGTGGAAGGCTAAGAGAGTCATGAGCTGAAAACTGGGGAATGGGTTGGGGGGGTCATAGATGACAAGACGAGGCAGTGTTCATTAAAGATGTTTGCTTGCTAAATACTACGTACCAGGCCAGATCTGTCCCAGTCATCTGTTTTTGCAAATAAAGATTTATTAAATGAAGTTTCAAGCCAAGCCACCTGTGGTAGTGCACACCCATAATCCCAGCACTCAGGAGGCTGAGGCAGGAATCACCACATGTTTGAGGCCAGCCTGAACTACATAGTGAAACGCTACAAAAGAGAAAGAAGAGGAAGAGGAGGAGGAAGGAGGAAGAAGGAGCGCCTCAAGGTTTCTCCACCTTTCAGTCTTTGTTTCGTGTCACTGCCCAGAACCAGACTCTCTGCAGCCATCTCAAGTTGAAGAAAACAGCGCTGAGCTCGGAGAGATCATCACCTCCTCGGATGTGGGCAGCATGCTTCTGTTCACAGGGCCTCCTTGACAGCCACTTTTGTTCCCCCACGCATTTCTTAAGTGTCCTCTATGACAAGCACAACTGGCCCACAGAACCGCCCTGAATCTGCAACAGGGAACTCAAAAGATACCTGGGTCACACAGAACAGAAAAGCCAAGATAGGATTCAGAGGGGAGAGGTGGGCCAGAGTGCAATAGCAGCAGGATGTGCTGCCCTGCAAGGAGGCCGGAGGGTGAGGGAGGGAGCAGAGCATGGGGGTCCTGCCGACGGAGGGGATGCCGTACAGATCTGGCTGGCGGGGGCTGGAGTCACAACAGACACAGCTTGGTCACAAGGCTGCAACATGAAGAGGAGATGCTTAAAAAAAAAATGAAGAGGAAACACCTCAGCCTCTCCACAGCTCTCTCATCTCCCACCAGGCTGCTGCCACAGGAAGCCAGTGGACCCGAAAGCTTTGGAATCATAATCTGCAGTGTCCATGGAGGGGAGAAGTGGCCCAGACAGGAGCAGCATCCAGCCTGTCTGTGAGGGACTTCCAGTCTCCAAGAGGCAGACGCATAAATCCATGATAATCCAGCAAGGAAGTGTGGCAAAGGAAGGGGAGAAGGATGATTCATCCTGGAAAAGCTGAGTCCAGAGAGACTGCCTGGACAAGGGGATGTCAGAGCTGGTGTGCTGCCATGAGCAGAAGTCGTGTGGGCAACAAGATCAGAAGGGTGTTCTGGGTGGAGGGAATGGCATGGACGGACACATACTAAGGCCCAGAGGTTGCATGTGGACCCCACATGCTGGGGCAGGAGCCACGGGAGCTTTGGGTCCTGGAGGTGGAGACTGCACATACAGCAGCCAAAGGCAGGATGGTGGCATTTACAGGGGCCTCAGAGCTGCAGAGAAGAGCTCAGCCTCTGTCCTCTGAGCCCGTATCTCACAAACTCCCACCTTTTGTCTCCAAAAGATTTATCTCTGGAGTATTAACCTTTCTCCCACTCCTGCAAGCATTTCAGGGATCGTTCCATCAACAGGTCCTATAGTTTTCCCGCCTCCATAGCCACCTCCCCACTCCTCCCAGTCCCTAGTTGCCAGACAGTGGCCCAGAGAAGAAAGAGGCCCTCGCTTCCACCATCTGTGGCTATGGCCACGCTGAACAATGGTTGCCGTGGTTTTCGTGTCTCTACTGGAGCAGAGGAAGCTTACTCAGCCTTCTTCTGGGCAGCATGTCAGGACCCTGTGACAGCCATAGAGAGCCACAGACTGCAGCACAGGACCCAGCACTCCAGCCCTGCCCTGGGCCGGGGTCTAGAGCTCCCCAGGGTATATGGGCCCTGTGCTGTGGTGGGGATTGAAAATGTTCTCCCCTCACCCACTAGCTCCTGTGTAGAAGACTTTGTCCCTAGCAGATAGCCTCATGGAGGTGGTAGCCCCATAGTGGAGGAAGTGGGGCCCTTGGAGGGAACACTGGGAACCAGACCCCTTCCCCTTTCTCTTTTGCTTCCCAGATGCCATGATGCTTTGCCTCACTACAAACCAAAGCAAAGAGACCCAGTGACCATGGATTAAAACCTCTGAAACTCTGAGTCCAAAGAAACATTTCTTCCTTTTAACTTGTTTATCTCAAGTACTTTGTCACAGTGAGGGAAAGCTGACCAACACACTGTGCCACCTTAACTGCAAAATCTAAGGCCATAGGGTATAAGTGTGTGGCCCAGGCCAGCCCACCTGAAGCTCTGCTCTCAACTTGGAACTTCAGCAGGAACCACAAAGCTTAGAAATAATAAACAATGACTTATCCCTGGCCCCGAGGCTCCTCCAGTCTGATCTGGGTACGCTATGGCCACCAGTCTTCTTCGGTTTCTAGCCATTGTCTGGGCCTATGCTGTAGCCTTCTACAACATGCCCCCACCCCATCCAACTAGTAGACTAATTGTCTACCTCAGCCTGAGGTTCTTTCTTTCTTTCTTTCTTTCTTTCTTTCTTCCTTCCTTCCTTCCTTCCTTCCTTCTTTTGCAGGACTGGGATTTGAATTCATGACCTTGCACTTGCCAGTCAAGCACTTGTGCCACAGTGCTATCTCTCTGGCCCTAAAGGCTTTGGGGTTTTTTGTTTGTTTATTTGTTTGTTTGTTTTGAGACAGGGTCTTGCTATGCAGTTCAGGCTGGCTCTGAACTCACTTTTGTAGCCCAGGCTGGTCTCAAACTCACATTGATCCTCCTGCCTCAGCCTTCCAAGTGCTGGGATTACAGGCATGCACCACTGCACCTGGCTCTGAGGTTCTTTTTGCTGCAGGCAGAACTGTTGGCCAGCGTAGAACATACGGCAGTACTTCCAGTGACCACAAGCACAGGATGACAGCATTGCTGGAGCAACTCCACATATCTAAAATTAAAAAGAAAACAGTGATAAACTGGCCCCAGGATACCTATGTGACTGCGTCCAGGTCGACAGCTGCAGCTCTGCGGTGACTTCAGGTTCATCCATCCAGAGGAATAGTTGATGCTAGGACCCTGGAAGACAGGCACTGTGCCTTTATTCATTCATCTGAGAACCTTTCCTGGAGGGCCCACAGCACGCTGCACTCTAGGCTGGACACTAAGGACAGAGGAAGCACGGGACATCAGTCTGGTGCTCAGGAAGGCTATGATCCAGTTGGAGAGACAGAGACGGAAGCAGGCAGCAGTGGTCCAGGCCACTCCTGCGGTCACAGAGCCACTCCTAAGGAGACCCCTCGTGTGACAGAGGAGATCCAGCAAAGTGCAAGCCACTCAAGCTGAGGAGATGGGAGCGACTTCACACAGAGAGGTTAGCTAAAGAGGCCCATGAAAGATGGTGTTTCTTAAAGAGAAAGCCCTGAGGGCGTCTGAGGCAGAGGGGACTTAGAGACTCCACATTGGACGAGAGCAGGGCTGGACCAAAGCACTTGCCAAGCAGAGGCAAGAGATGAGTCTCAGGAGGTGCACCAGGGCTGTCCTATGAGAGGCCTGCTGGGCCCATCTGGGACGGGTAAGACTAGGGGTACACAGGGGAAGCATGATGAGAGGGAGGGGTGTGCCATGTTCCTGGGCAGCCCTGGCTGGCCTCTTGGAGTGAGGGACATCTTCCTTCAGTGGCGGCCTCCCTTGGGATTGACCTCAGGGCCCCACTAATGCTAAGAACACACTATACCACCAAGCCACACGCTCAGGCCACACTATTTCTTTGCATCACTATGTGTGTCTGGGTTCTCGAATATGCAAGGAAAAGAAGGAAGGAGGGAAGAAAGAAGCAAGAGGGTGGGGAGGGTGCCCCAATCTGCTGTTTGAGACACAGGGGCCTGCTGACCAGATGGCCCTTGGCATCCCAGCCTCTGTCAGGTACTTTCTGCCCCACTGCCCTCCCCAGGAAGCACAAGAGAGGCCATATCATGGGACACAAAGGTCCCTGGACCAGGATGCAGTCAGCCTGGGCCTTGGACAATCTGCCTAAGCTTTGGTTTCTTCGGTTTTTCATACCCAGTGACATGCACCCCTGCCCCTCCGAGCACCTTCAGAGACTGCTGTCCAGGTTGAAAGACAAAAACACTGAAGAGCTTTCTAAGCTGTGAAAACAGAGCACCACCAAACAGAACACTGCAAGCATGTCTTCCTCCCCACGGGGGTCCACTATTATTTTAATGGATGTAACTGCCTCTCCTCTGGGCATCCTGTCACAGCTCCCCTCCCTGCCTCGCCATGAAGCACTGCTTCCTGCACACCCTTTCTTCCCATCCCTCAGCTGGTGAAAAGCTCTTTGCAGCTTCCTGTCACCATCCCCAACCCTCTCGCCCTCTCCTGGGGTGGTGCTGCCTCCATAAAGCCAACATGTTTGCTCCGAGTTTGGTTTGTGGGCCCGTGGAGCCCGGCGCAGCTGTGGCAGTGCACGGCTGGAAATGGAGTAAGGCTGGGAGGTGCCAGGTAGGCTGGGCCATGGATCCGCACGGCAGGAGGGTCCCTGGGAAACCCCAGGGGGTGCAGACTCCTAGGGGCCCAACCCTAGAGGCTCCTGGGTCCCCTGCTTGGCCTCGAGCTGGCCTCCATCCCTCATGCGCCTGCCCCATCCCTAGATCCCTGCACCTATCATTTATTTATAACGTGTTCCTAGCAAAACGAATGACAAAAAGTTAGAAGCTAATTAAAGCTGGCACAGATTGGCACATGAGTGCATGAATTATGTATCGGTACAGAATGGCACTCTGTGGCAAGGACTGGCACCGAGGGCCTTGGGCACTGATAGGAAGTAAGACAGGGCCCCCACAATGCCTCTCCCACGGATGACTGGAGCCATGCCAGCCACCATCCCTCGGGGACAATTCCTCACCTATGAGAGTCACGAGCAGCGTAAGTATGTTCCAGGCTCAGGGACAGATGCACAGCCCCCATTCTGTAAGCGAGTGCCTGGGGCCACCTCCCGGAACACAGGCCAGGCTGGGCTTTGGAGAGTAGGGGCCGAGGGAGAAGGCCTGCCAGCCAGCCAGCCACAGGAGCTCTAGTACACACAGCCCCAACCTTGTGATGTGCTCCCAGATGGACAGCCTGAGGCCCCAAGAGGGCCAGCGCCTACCCCGAGTCACACAGCAACTACCACCGCTGCTACTCCTGATCACACTAGGGCTGGTGAGAGCTGATTTTGTGCCAGGCATGGTTCCGAGTGCCCTGCCTGGATGAGCTCAGGCAGCCCTTGCTTGAAAATGATAGTACCACGAAGCAGAGTGACAGCTGAACAGACCAAGGCAGCAAGGACCCAAGGCTCCCCGGGCTGGGCTACACCCAGTCCAGGTTGTCTGCCTACAGGGCCTGCCCCAGTGGGCAAGGGCAGCCCTGGCCACACTACAGAAACTCCTGGAAGACAGGAGTAGTGAGGCCAGAGCTTCGGGTCTGGCGGGATGGGCAAACACCAGAATGCGGCCTGTGTCCTCTAAGTACAGAGGGAAACCTCTATGGATGTGGAGTGGATTTTGATCTCAAATTCATGAATGTGAATTCTTGCTCTGCACTGTTCACCCTGTGGCTTTGAATGTCTAGCTTAACCCTTTTGGCATCAGTCTCCACATCTATAAAATAGGTTTAATAGTCATATGGCTGTGGAGTCCAACTGCTTAGGTTTGGTTAGAAGCCTGACTCTGCCTCTTGGACAGGTCCCTAGCTTTGCCTCTATCTCTTCATCTGTAGGTGGTGACATTACTAGTGGAACTGTTATGAGGGTTGAAGGAATCAATGAATATAAAATATCTCTGGCATACAGTGAGTGCTCGTGGAAACAGAGCCTTGATCATTTGTTTTCCTGGTCCTGGGTAACAGTACCCCTGTCGGCCGGGGTGGGGGCATGACTGGGATCAGATGTATGCCACACAGAAGCTGCGGATGCCGTGGTCACAGGGAGGCTGTGGAACAGAAGCGACCAGGCCCCCTGGCTGCCGTCCTGGGGGCCCAGCTCTGTCTCTGCACATACAGGAGACGAGGACCCGTCACCATCACAGACTTTGGATCACGTCCACAGCGACTGTTCTCAGTGTGGCGTGCTGCTTTCCAAGGAATGTTCTGTGTACATATGGAAGTGTGGAGCTGTTGGCTGGGAGTGGGGATGGCGGAGGCGTCTGTCACGAGCTCTTCTGTGCTTGCAACTTCTGAACCATATGAATGGCTCAAATAAGGAAAATAAATATGGAGGGGATGCTTCAGGCAGAAGGGAAGTGGTCCCAGATGGAGGCTTGGAAATTCAGGAAGGAAACAAGAGCAACAGAAAGAGAGATGTGGGTAAATATAAATGGTCTCTGTTTTACAAAACTAATGTTTCAAATCGAGAGAATTAAAATCCATGGCACAACAGCACTCGAGTCAGGAAGAGGGTTGAAGGCATTAGAATGGCTTAAGGTCCTTGTGTTGTCCAGGAAGTAGGTAAAATGTGACTATGTGGTGAGCATGATAAATCAAGCCAGCTCCATCTCTGGGCTAACCCTAGAGGAATGGTAATTGGACAGATCACCAACCAACCAGTGGATGTGTGTATGTGCTAAAATTTTAAAGAATTGGTGTTTATAAATAGAGTCATGCAGCACATATTGTTCTGTGACTTGTTTTTTCTCTTTTAAGCTATGTCCTGCGGCTCTCCACATTGGCACACAGAGGATGTGCCTCCCTCTTTGTGCCTGCTGGCACCTCCTCCAGAGAAAGATGGGCTGTCAGCATTGAGCCACAAGGCCCTTCTAAACATGGGGCCACGTGTGACTACAGAAGTCACCTGCCCACAGAGCCAGCTGGGCCTGCAGACCATAGCCTGGGGAAATGGGCAGTCTCTATGGGAATGTGCCCAGCCTGGCCAGGCGACAGTGAGCAAAACCTGCTCCCTCTGAGCTCCAGTGCCCCACCCAGCCCCGCTGTCATGCACTGAAACACCTCATGTCCCTTAAAAAAGAGGAGCAGCTGTGATCATCCAGTCCCCTTCTCTGGCTTCTATTGCAGTCAAAACCCCCCAATGAAGGAGCTTGTGCCCACTTCAGTCACAGGCTTCAGAGGGAGGCTCCGTCTGCTATGGTCCATATTTTGATTTCTGCTAGCTAGAAGTCTTGTTCAGGTCACCTGTTTGAATGACATGGTAGGAAAGTTATTCCCTTTCCATTTCTGCCATGGTCTGTACAGACACACAAAGGAAAATGTCTCCGCTGGGCCAGTTAGCCCCATACCTAGTGGTCCCTCTTTCTTCATCCAGGAAGAGTTAGCCCTTCAGGTCAACTTCCAGCAGGCAACTTCCAGCTGCACTGGTTAACATGGTTCTAGTATCATTGTATTTGCTTTGATGGCTGTCTTTCAATTAGTACTATTTTTTTAATGTATGGTGGTCATAAAAGGTTTTTAAATGTAAGAATTTGAAAGTAAGGGATTAAAATTTAAGTAGGGTTACAGATAGTATTGCTGGCACATGGACGGGCCCAGATGGGTAAGTGTGTGCTTTGAAAAACTGAAATTGGAGTGTCTGGCTCTGGGAAGTTAGGTTGAAGCATTTCATTATCCCTGTAGCATGCAGTGCCCCCCAAACTGTCTTTATTCCTGAAAATCGGGTCAAGGTACCTGTTTGGGCTTAACTCAGTCTCTCTGCCCTGCTAAGCTGCCACTCACCTGCAGAATATGTAGATAGATAAGGATGCTCTGTGTCCTTTATTAGGTGACAAAAAGGAAGTGACGTGCCTGTCCTGGCTAAGCACACCGCGCTTCAATTCGCCAGTCCTGTGGACCACTCTGCTCCTTGGCTCTCTCCAGCCCCACCCCCAGCCTTGGCTTTTGCAGTCTTCCCCCGTGCCAGAGCCCACTGTCTGCACCACACCTCCTTTCCACAAAGACCCATTCCTCAAGTCCCCCACCTTCCAGAAGTCTTCCCTGCCTACCTTCGAACCCCAGGGCCTGGGCTGCCTCTGAGCCTCGCAGCAGTCCTCCTCTGGACGTGCAGCAGGGAATCTGGAGCAGTCTTTTCGTCATATATCGGTCTTGCTCCCAATCAGACTGTAAGGTGCCAGAGGACCTAGATGGCGTTGTACGGGGTGCAGAAGACAGGTCTCAGACTGAGCCTACCCTTCTCTTTCTGAAGGACCCTGAATGCCATATCCCCCAACTATTGGACTCTCAGTGGTGTTGTCACCCTAAGGTGAGGAGGGAAGCTGAGGTCTCCAGGGGCCCTCCTGCTCTGAGGCTCTAAAGCCACCTCATTCTTTCTGTATCTCCCCTAGGAATGATAAAAGGCAATTTTTACAATTTTGAAGAGTTGTATCCATAATGTCCTTTGATAACAGTGTTGCTGTCATCTCTGTCCCCAGCTCACAAGTGAGGTCCCTGGGTCACAGATAAACTTTACCCTCTCTGCCAGTAAGGCAGAGGGGTGGGGCTTTAAACCATGTGGTGAGATTCAGAACCTCTTCTTACCCAGTCTTGCTATTCCTGATGAATGCTGGGCACACAGGGGTGACTAACAGAGCTGAGGAGTGACTGGTGGCGTGGGGTGATGGGCTGGCCTCACGAGGGAAGAAAGATGACGATCAGACCGCAGCCAGGCCCAGGGAACATTGGTTCGAGCCGTAGCTGTCTCCAGAGCAGCCCTGTGTCTCCTGTCCCCTCAGCACCTGCTATGGGCTGACACTCTATCAGATCTTTCCTATTGCCTGAAATAAGCAGTTTTCACTCTGCCGGGGAGCTAAGCGAGTCTTGCAGAGGTGGCTGAAACTGGCCATAACCAACGGCAGGAGACTGTGGTGTGAGCCTAGTTCCCTGTGGAGTCTCACTAGATCCCTGCGGAGGACACGGCCAAGGTGGCCTGAGCTGCTCTTTGATCTCCCAGTCCCAGCTCTGCAAGCTCATTGCTGCCAAAGCCTGGAGAAGACCATCTCGGAAGAGAGGGAAGCAACTATCTTGGGGTTCTCTGAAAGCTCTGTGAAGACCCCAGCTGCAGCGGCCAGGCGGGGCCGGCTGAGGGAACACTCCTGCAGGTACAGAGCCCTGCCCCGGGCCAGATCTGCAGTGCGGGGCGCCATCTAGAGGTCGAGCGTTGCACAGCAGTTCACCCTTAGGGACGTGGAGTGAGGTTAGCTTTAGAGAGAAGGTTCCGGGGTAATTCTTACAGAAACCGGACCCAAAGTGTGGCGTGCTGCGGTCTCTACACTGCCCCGCGTCATCTGCTTCATCCCAATCCCCTATTTCCATCTATCCCGGGTTTCTCCCCAGCCCTCTTTCTACACAAACATTAAACGAAAGTCTCCTATGGGTCAGGGGCGGGCCCCTAATCTGTGCTCCTGCGCCCTGTCTCCTCCCAGCCCCTAGCGGGCTGTGTGACTGAGCAAACCACTGGCCCTCTCTGAGTCTCCACTGCTTCCCTTGTGAGATGCAGGTTACAATCAGGGTAACCTAGTGCATTAGGAGCCAGCCCAGCCGGAGTTTATACCGCAGCAGTGCTGCTTTGGAGCTGCAGGACCTCTGGGCAGGTTTGTTAACCACGTGCGGCCCAGATCGTTTGTCTTTAAAACAGGTACATTGTAACCTTCCAGAAAGTTTTTTTGTGATGCGGATGAAGTTACAGCCTGTAGGTAGCATATGAAATGCCAGAGTCCTGCTCCTGCTTTTCACCTTCCTTACACTTTATTTATTTAATTTTTGTCTTTTTGAGACAGGGTCTCGCTATGCAGTTCAGGCTGGGCTTGAGCTCACTTTTGTAGCCCAGGCTGGTCTCAAACTCCCACCAATCCTCCTGCCTCAGCCTCCCGAGTGCTGGGATTACAGGCGTGCACCACCAAGCCCAGCTACCTTCCTTATACTTTAACCAGACTCAGCTCTCTGGGCTTTCCTATGCCCCTGCTAAGAAGGGCTGGAACAGCCTCCTCTTCTCACACCTGCTCCCTGCACCAGGTCACAGGGTTGCAAGGATCCTGGGCTCGTGGCATAGTGCCCCTGAGCTAACCAGGGTCTGCAGGGGACCCCCACCTCCTCTTAGCTTCACTTTCCTGATGGGGACTGACGTCACTGCTGACATAGCTCCATGGCAGTAAATGGCATCTATTCTCTGGAGCTGCACAGTGTACAACAGCAGCAACTGTTTATGGTTTCTCTCATATGGAAATTCTCAGTAACTAGGGGCTGGGGAGATAGCTCCGAGGCACAAGTGCCTGCTGGGCAAGTGCAAGGTCGTGAGTTCGAACCCTGGTCCCACAAAAAAAAAAAAAAAGAAATTCTCAGTAACTAAAGACAGGTGCCCTGGGATACAGCCCCATACCAGGCACCATGAGAGGATGGAGTAACAGGTAGAATTCCTGAAGCTTCTAGATCCCTGAAGATCTGTAGGATTTGTAATTCCAGCTGAGACAAAGGTCCAGCTTCCCCAGAAAGTAATGCTATCCACACTCCTCTTGATCATCTGAACTGGAGTGGGGACAGCTCCATCAATTGACATTTACAGGCATGTTTATCTCCAAGCCTCAGTTTCCTTGTCTGCTAAATGTAGGGGCTGAGGATATAGCTCAGCAGGATAAATGCCTGCCTTGCAAGCACAAGGTCCTGAGTTTGATCCCTGGTGCAAAAAAAAAAAAAAAAAAAAAAAAAAAAAAAAAAAAAAAAAAAAAAAAAAAAAAAAAAAAAAAAAAAAAAAAAAAAAAAAAAAGTGATTTCCTTGTCTGTTAAATGAGACTTATTTCTTAGCTCTTGCTGAGACAGATAAAGAACCTGACAATCCTCTATCAGCAGTGCAGACATGTTCAGACCCCTGGACAGGTCCCTATGTCCCCATGTACCTCTTGGGACTCTAACCTTACTCAGCTACTGTACACAGCTGTGTGAAGTGTTCATTTTATTTAGCGCTTGCATAACATATGCCAACTAGATCTATGTCTCCAGTTTTGTGAGTGGGGAAACTGAGTCCCTGAGAGGATAAGTGAAACTCTGGTCCCTTCCCTGCCATCTTCACGGATGCCCCAGGAGCCAGAAGATTACAGTAATCAGCTAATGCCTGCACAAGGCAGGAAGAGAAAAAGCCCTCTTTGGAAGTGCTAAGTATGATGATTAAGTCAGAGGGCGGAATTAGCCGCACAGAGGGGGCAGCAGCAGCCATCAGCAGAGGATTAGCGACTTACTGCTGGTTTCGAGGTTTAAGTGGGTGGAGGTTGTAAGGGGAAGACAGTGAGAAAGGCTCGTAACTTCCTGGAGCTTTCACACCTGCCAGGGCGAGGAACTCGGTGGGCGTGCAAGGCAGCAGTCACAACTTAGTGTTGAAGGGACAGGCAAGTATTGTGGTTGAGAACCTCACCCTGTCCCCAACCCGGGCTCACAGTGTTCAAGGTGCTGACTGATGGACTTGTGGGAAACAGTGGATCATGAGGCTCTAACTCCATCAAGTGCCTTAGTCCGTCCACGTGTTTATGCTGAATGAGTTTATTAGGAGGTGGGGCCTAACCAGGTGAAGCAGGTTCTGGGGGATCTAGCTCTGGAGGGCATACTGCGTCCCCACCCTTCCCTCTCTGGCTCTCTCCACTTTGCTGTTTCTTGGCAGCCACGAGGTGAGCAGGCGAGCAGCTGTCTTCCACCACCACCTTCCACGGTGCTGTTCTGCCTCCCCTCACGTGTAGCACAATAGAACCCAGCTGTTCAAGCCCTGAAACCTCTGGAACTATGAGCCAAAACAAACCTTTTCTATTTTTAAATTGTTTAGCTCAGGGGGGCTGGGGAGATAGCTCAGTAGAATAAGCGCCTGCCTGGCAAGCGCAGGGTCCTTCAGGTATTTGTCACAGCGATCAAAAGCCGGCTAACGGGCCAGTAGCAAGTCATTCATCTACATGGTATCTGGGCAATGCAAAGTTCCTGAGGACCTATCAAGTCTCTGGCACTGGGCCAGGCACCAAGATACAGCCCAAACTGACATGGAAAGCACTCTCGGAAGAGACACTTAACACTAAATCAGACAGTACTGAGGCACTACTGTTAAGTTCTTTTTTTTTCAGGACCAGGGTTCAAACTCATGACCTTGCATTTTCCAGGCAGGCACTTGTGCCACAGAGCTATCTTCCCAGACCCAAATATATTTTCTTTATCTTTTTTGTGGTACCAGGGATTGAACTCAGGACCTTGTACTTGCCAGGCAATCACTTATTCCACTGAGCTATCTCCCCAGCCGTAAATTCTTAAGTTCAATACCATGAAGTTTTTCAGGATGGACCTGAATTTGCAATCCTCCTGTCCTGGTTATTTCCTATTTGTAAAGACTATTTTTAGCATAGTTTTATGATCAGAGCAAAACTAAACATAGACTGTGTACCTCATACACATTGTCCCCCATTATACCTCACCCTTTTCAAGATAGTGCATTTGTCCCAACTGATGAAGCCACATGAAGATGTCATTATTACCCAGAGTTCACAATTCATAGCAGGGTTCATTCTGGGTTTTGCCCATTCATTGGGTTTGTGTATATTTGTGCTTATATTTTATAAAGGACTGTCATCTTTTTATTATAGTATACATACCAAGATTAGTGGCACCGAGTTGATCATTGTCGAAGCTGGGTGGTGAGTCTGTGTAATCCACAATGCATTGTTTTCTTTAATTAATATTTAAATTATTCTGTAATAAAAATTTTGTTTCTTAGCCGGGCGTGGTGGCTCACGCCTGTAATCCCAGCACTCGGGAGGCTGAGGCAGGAGGATCGGTGTGAGTTCGAGACCAGCTTGGGCTACAAAAGTGAGCTCAAGGCTAGCCTGAACTGCATAGCGAGACCCTGT
>PVJA010037830.1:0-20123 GCA_004027025.1 Myocastor coypus | reverse complement strand
TTTGTTTGTTTGTTGTCTTTTTGAGACAGGGTCTCGCTATGCAGTTCAGGCTGGCTTTGAGCTCACTTTCGTAGCCCAGGCTGGTCTCGAACTCGCACTGATCCTCCTGCCTCAGCCTCCTAAGTGCTGAGAGATTACAGGCGTGCGCCACCACACCCGGCTGAAACTCTTCTTGTATAGCTCTCACATATCATGTATGGTGTCCTAGAAATGAAAAAGTAGGATAATACACTTTAATACCTTTCCTATTCAGGAGATAGATAGATAGATAGATAGATAGATAGATAGATAGATAGATAGATAGATAGATGATAGACAGACAGACAGACAGATAGAGATAGATAGATAGATAGATAGATAGATAGATAGATAGATAGATAGATAGATAGATAGATAGATAGATAGATGGATAGACTGATAGAGAGGTAGACAGACAGATTTTCAAACAACCAATCATACAGAGAGTAAACTGAAAGTGCTACAGCTTGCCCCTGGAGTATTTCCCTAGTCCTACGTGCTACAAACTTCAGGTCCTATGGTGCTATTGAGAGGTGGTCCAAAAGCTCACCCTTGGCAGGGAAGTTGAACTACACAAAAATTTAGTGTTTGTTATGTGTATTCCAGAGATATATTCATTAATTGTATGTATTCAAAACTTTAAAAATACCCTATAAATCTATATCATCATTATGTAAGACAATACATAATTTTAATTTTAGTTGTAATCTATAAAATTTTAAAGAAATAAGCATGACCATATTTGCCCTATTCTGTGGTATATCTCTCATAGTCAACACACAAGCAAGGAATACACACTTTCCGTTATATATTGCAACCAAAAGAAAAACTTAAATATCACAGCTTCACATGAGGCACCTGCAAGGGTTTCCATACCCTTGAAACCGTGCATCTGTTGTAGGTGACACTATTTAAGAAAGGAGTTTGCTTTTGTATCTAAGGCTCAAAGGTGGAGCTTGCAGGGAGGCCTTCTGGCCACCAGCAGTGTTCCTCGTGGCGGACAGGGAGTCTCCATCCTCTTCTTTGCTCCTCTTGGCCCTGAGCAGCGCAACCCTCCTCTGCCATGCACTTCGGCTGTGATCACCTTCTTAACAGAGCAAAGGATCCAACTGATCACTGATGGAAACCTCAGAACTACAAGCCCACAGCAACTCTTTTCCTTTCTAAGTTGATTTAACTCAAGCATTTCGAGGTAGCTACATAACAGAATGGCAAGTGCTTTAATACTTCTGATTTTGAAATAAGGGAACATGCTTCCATTATCTCTTTCTTGTAGATTTCCATTTACATGCAGCATTTGCATTGCACATTCTGCTCCACAGCTGAGCTCTCGAGGCTTTAATATTTAACACTGGCTAACTACGAAATAGATTGCAAGAAGGGAGCTTTTACACAATCCGTAACATCCAATTCTGCAGCAGTGTGTTGGGACTACATTCCCTTTCTTTGTTGTGTTCAGTCATAATCTCTGGACTATTCCAAAGAGAAAATCTAAGCCAGAAAGATAAACAATATGTATTCTTACTGTTTATAATTTTTTGTTTGTTTGTTTTTGGTACCAGAGATTGAACTCATGACTTTCTGCTTGCCAGGCAAGCACTTATTCTATCAAGCTCTTTCCCTGGCCCCACTGTTCATAAATTCCTAAAACTTACATTATATTCTACTTGTTTCACATGAAAATAATGAGTTTTTTAGTAGAACCATGCTTGCCCTTGTTGCTCTTTTGTTATGGAGGAGCCTCTGTGTTACTCCACTACATCCAATTCCACAATCTTCATTTGGGGATCTGACACCCAAATGCCACAGGTAGATGCTTTGCCCTACAATCTAATGAGACCTTCTCTCTTCTGGGTTTCATGCCTTCTACTTTGGTTGAATTCTTTGGTTTGCTAAGTATAGCCACAGAAAATGTTAACAATAAGATTCCTTGGAATGTAAGCAGTCTTGACATTTATTTGCGTGAACCCGTTTTATTTATTTACATTCCATATGTGGTTATTAGGTTTCTGGATATAGAATTCTAACTTGAAAATTGCTCTCTCAGGATCAAAAAGTCTTCCTGTACAATGTTCATGTAAACAAAATTTCTGGTAATTCTTGATCCATTTCCCAATGATTTGCATCTCTAGAAAAATGTTAGTGTCTTTTGCATCCATGATACTCAGATATGTCAGCATAATACGTACTTGAAAAATTATTTTTAAGTATTTAACTGGAAAATACAAGGATGTTTCCATCTGACAGCTTATATTCTTTAGCCCTGGTGATTTTTCTATTATGTTCATTTATGACTTTTCCCTTTTCTTAATTACCATTTTCTCATAGTATCATGAAGCTTTTCTGTTGGAGAGTTGAGAATGTAAGATAACAGACCAAAAATTGGAGAAAAAGAAGGGCTATGAGGATAGCCAATATTTTGGCCCTAGCCCTTCAAGGTCAGTAAGGACTCAGAACATAAGAGAACCGGTGCTGTAATATCCTATAACTCAGAGGTGTCCCAAATTTTCTGGTCAAGAAGATTAAAGGACCTCAGAGGAAATGGTTAAATGAACTATAGTGTGTCTAAGGAGAGTCACCCAGAGAAAAAACATTCTCTCAGGCTTTCACAGAAAGCAAACTGGTCAAGCAATGGCCATGACTCATCTTGAAGGCTGACACTGAAAACAGTTCTACAAAGCACTGTACATGGTTCCAAAGTTAATCCTTAGGAGATTTGACCTTAGAAGCTACAAAAGATGAATGTTTTGTTATACAGGTCTTGCATTAACTTGTCCTTGATCACCCAGTGGAAAAGCTTAATTACGAGGCATGAAATGTAGAGCTATATTGATATGATGAGCTGTAGGAGGCTTGGATCAATAGCCTCCAATGAAGCCAGTTTCACCGGTGGCCCACTGTAACTGTGTATGCATCTGCTTCCTCTTAGTTCAAAGAGAAGAATTTTTTTCTTTCCTTATCAATATCAATTGGAAGGTTTGTCATACCTACACCCCATGCTCTGTATTACTATTGTAAAGACAATACACAGTGTGTCAATTGTTAAAAAATTAATGTTTATTGAAAGTGTTAATGTTTAATTATTTGATCAATCTTATAAGCCTATACCTATTAATCTAAACTAATCCAATGATGAAAACATGTAATATAACCATTGTTAAATTTTTCTGGTTTTGAAATTCTGTACTATATGTACTCTTAGTTGTTACTGTTTTCCTATCTTTGTTTCTGCTATTTTTAGTCTTTAAAATAAAAAAAAATACCATTTTCTCATTCAAAGTTATTAATGATACATCATTATATTTAACGTACTGGAACAAGTTTTGAAGAACAAGTGGTTTCTCAGGGATTGTGGGAAAATGTTGGAAGAAGTACAGCTTACAGCACAACTTGAGATAGTTGACGAAGGGTGTGAAGCAGCGACTGTTGAGATAGAAATGCGAAAGCAAATAGAAATCAGCATGTCAATCACAGTGGATTTGACTGTTCATGAAATAGATGTATGTTGGAAGATTAGTACGAACAATGTCCATGAGAAGCATTCTGACCCTATTTAGAAGGTTCCTGAGTATAAGCTCCAGAAGTTACCATGTAGCAAGAGGTAAGGGTGAGCGTCTCGCTTGAAGCTGGGAAGTGCAATGGTTAGACACACTTTGTAAGGAGCATCAAGGAGGATGGAAAGGAGAGAGGTGAGGCAGCAAAACAATACTGCAGTCTTCCACTTCAAAAATTTCGCTTTCCTTCATTATTTTCAGAAAGCTGTTTGCTCCTCATCTCTCGGCCCCAAACTTGATTCTGCCCTTTGGCTCATACTTTTTAGCTAGCCCTCAAGGCTGTTTTTCTCTCGACCCTCAAATAATCTCGAATGCTTATTTCAAATCTATCCCAGGTCCAAAGTTCTTCTATTTTTACCTCCTCAACCACAATCGCAATCAAAATTCCCTTTTCTCTTTGAGATTCCCCCCATTGTTCGTGCATGTTCAGCTGGTAAGTTGATGTAGCATAACTGTCATTTGTTCTACACCCACCTTTTGGAGTCCTGAGACAAAGTCTCTCTGTCTTATTAACTCATACGTTTAGAAAATGTTTGCGAAATTGAATTTAGACAGTATTGGTGATGTACATGTTGGGTACACCTGAAATTTTTACCCTTTTCTAAATGATGTAAGCGAAGTACACAACATGGCATGTAATTACATTTCCCCATACCACCTGAGCAAGCTAAATCATTATACAGCCTTCCAGGTACTGTATAGCACATTGAGGCAATGAGCTTTTCAATGCTCACGAAGCTTAGTGGCATAAAATTCTAATTATCAGCTGGACGTGGTGGCTCACACCTGTAATCCCAGCACTCGAGAGGCTGAGGCAGGAGGATCAGTGCGAGTTCGAGACCAGCCTGGGCTACAAAACTGAGCTCATGGCCAGCCTGAACTGCATAGTGAGACCCTGTCTCAAAAAGAAAAAAAAAATTCTAATTATCTATGTGACTTATCTATTCTATACACAGAAGCAGAATCATCAATTAACCGGAAAGCAATTTTTAAAAACTTAGGCTTCAGGGTCAGATATTATAGAAGAAACTAAGCAATGTAGAATAGAACAAAATACCACATAAATGCCAAGGCTTCAATACTTACTTTTTGTTAACAAATAATAGACAGTGTGAGATGTTAAAACATCAGTTAACTTTAGTGAACATAATCAACAGATAATTAACTCTTAGCAGAATCCCTAAATGATCATGATGCCTATAAGTTATAACTATAGTGCAAGATCTGATTCTATAAATAAAATCCTTAAAAATAAACTATTTCAATGAGCTGTTAAAATCTTACTAGTACTGGGGCTGGGGAGATAGCTCAGTAGAATAAACGTTTGCCTGGCAAGTGCATGGGCCTGAGTTCAATCCCTGGTTCCATAAAAAGTAAATAAATAAATAAAAAATCTTACTAGTACTGTTTGATTCATGATAAATGGCATTATATAGATATGTATATGTCACATACGTCAATTAAGAAATTTAATTTAAAAAGTCATCCTCTTCACTTTACAAACTATTGACCTATTTTAAGATCTCTAGACCATTCCCAATCCTTTCCTTTGATTTATGTCTTCCGGTCTCCTCATCTACCTACTAAGCATCAAAGAACTACTTTGAAGAACTAACTTTCTTTCTTTCTTTCTTTCTTTCTTTCTTTCTTTCTTTCTTTCTTTCTTTGGTGGAACCAGGGATTGAACACAGGACCTTGTGCTTGCCAGGCAGGCACTTATGCTGTTGAGCCATATCCCCAGCACCCAGAATTTTATAATCATCATCTACTTATCATGTCCATAGTATTTTTATCACATTCCATATGTAACTCCAGTCAATATGTATTTTTAAATTTGTTCAGGAGTCCCTACAGTGGCGCTGCTAAGCATGATGCTGCATATGACTTCTTTCTATCCACTCAGAACTTTCTGTGTTTCACTCACAGTGAGTTGTGCAGAGGTTCATTCACTTCCACTGCACTGGACATTTGTCCTCCTCAAAACAAGCTTTGAAATCTCTTCCAATTTTCCTTTTTTATTCTTGATAGTGGTCTTGTAAATAGTCTTGTCTCCTGGTGGTCATATGTTAGAGTATTTTGGAAGCCAGCAGTGAATGCCTATTGGACTTAGAGATACTCTGTAACTGTTTTAAGAATGTGACAAATTTTCATTATACTAACACAGCATATGAGTTGCTATAGCCTGACCTTCTTACTCCCAGTTAACATTATACCAAAATGTGTTTTAGAATAAGTTATGTGTTATATAAAATTAGATCTTCATCATTGTAGGGAATAGCAAAGAATAGGTTATAAATGAGATATATATTAAACACCAAGCTTAATATGTGACTCAAACATTGCATTCACACATGAATTACTAAAAGAAAGAATGGTGTGATAGAATTATTTGGTGTTACATGAAATGTTGGCTCCTATATTGTGTGATGTCGCTTCCTGGGCTTTGCTCAGTACTGTCTATGAAGTGATTTTGCCTAGACAAAAGAAGCAGCAAGCTACTTTCTTTTTTAAATCAAAGTTCTCTTTCTTATAATAAGGTGATTAAACTTATCAGTTGTCTTGATTCTGTGTTTCCATTACCATATTATTAAAATTAAAAATACAGAAGACCATTCTTTATTATTCTTATTTCTTTTTAAAATTACTTATATGCTTTGTGTGGACATAAAATTTTAAGCTTAAAAGTGCATATATTCTTTCTGGAGGACACAGATGAAAGTATCACTATAAAATGCTTCCTACAGACTTCTGTAATTATTCCCAATCACGATGCTGTGTTCTAAAATATAAGCCAGTTTTTTTAATATCACTGAAATATTAATAACTAAGGGAGTTAATGAATTTTAAATGTAAAGATTCAAAGCAGTCTTTACAATAAAGAATTTTATGTGCCAATAATTTTCCGTATGTATTTTTAATAGTTCCTTTATTATTTAGTTTATAGATCCATCTAATTGTTGAAGGGTACAGACTATTTCATAAAAGGAATCCAATCCAGGCAATGAAGCACTTCTCAGTGGCCGAGGCCAAGGCTCTTGCTCTATTGCAGCTTGGGCCCAGGTAACTCAGCCCAGCGTTCAAAGCCCAGCCTTGCAGGTGGGGATGGGAACATTTATGAACACACCTGGTTTTGAAGATCATGCCTGGAAATTGCACAAACTGCCTTTTAATACATCTCCTTCACTAGAACTTACTTTCAGAGCTGCAGTTAGCTGCCAGGAGTGCTGCAAAATGTAAGCACTCTGCTGACTGCATACCAGCTAAAATAAGAAACTCTGTCTCCATCAAACAGGGAATTAGTAAATAATAGAAGAAATCTGTTGGCTACAGCGAGTTTCACATACAACGTCAAAGAACAGTCTTTGAAAAATGGTAATGATTAAAAGAATATGAAACATATTTTTTCCTAGACTTAGAGAATAGACTTATACCTAATTGAATGTTGTTGTTTTGACTCTGATTCAATATATACTGGAACTTTCAGAGGCTCAAAGTCACAAGCTAATTTTATAATATTTTCTACTATAGGAAGGGGGGAGTTTTCAACTAAAGCAGCACAGATAAATTTTGTGTGGTTCTCTAGACTATCACTACAGGACTGGGGACTCCTGCTTAGGGACAATGGGTATTAGAATGAGTCAGTTACTAAAAATGTTCTTTTTAGTTTTAACTTAGTTAATATCTATTTGTTCTTAATTGTATTTTACATAGTTTTTTTTGTTGTTGTTGTTTACACTTTACATGTCTGCTCTTCCTTCTTACCTGTGCGTCCTTCTTGCTAGGATATTTACTCTTCTGCTTAAACACTAATTTTACTATGACTTCTAGGAAAATTTCATTAATGGTAGATTACTACTGTATGAAGTTTGTTTTGACATTACTATTTTAAGCAATTTTATCTGACTTTATTTTTTTATTCTAGATATAGGAAAAAAAATAGATATAGGGAATCCTTGATTCCATGAAATGGAGCATTCTTTTTTTAATGATTTTAATTGGCTTTCTATATATATATAAATTCTAGATATGGAGGACACTATATTCCATAGAATTAAGTATTCCAGTGAGCTCATCAGCGGGAGCATTTGACTTTCTGGGTAAAATTAATTAATTAACTAATTAATTTAGATTGGCCACTTTAAAGTCTCTTAATTTTGGAAAGAGAGAAGTTAAAAGATGTAGAACTCTAGAGAGACAAATATTTTCGTTCAACACACTGAAAATACCTTTCTCATGTTCATGTACTGGTTCCTCAAGCTGCCTCTACAGAAGGCGCAGTCCACTCATTGTTCCATGCTGACAGTCTGATTCTTCTCTCTTTTCTATGCTGAATTGTTTTAACAGCAGATAGCATTGTAAAAATGCAGATTTATACTTCTTTCAATAGTTGTATCAGAGTCATTGACGTGAATTTTGATGTGCTTTTCTACTACTAATAATACCAGTTACTTACCATTATCCTTTTACATGACAGCCTGGTATAAAGCAAACAAAAACATTCCATCTTATTTGTCACACTTTTTCTCAGAAACATTCTTTAGAGTGTGCTCTCTTACTAACTCCATTGTCATACAAAGGAAGAGCAGGAGGGTTATGAAGGTTTGATAACTAACCCAGAGTAAACTAGTAGATGAGATCACACAGACAATTAAGAGTCATGGGGAGAAGGTACTCCTGTCTAAGCACATAGTGTAGAGCATGGGTTGTTTAGGTGAAGTGGATGCCACATTGGCTGAGCAAAAGCTGCAGGGAATTGTAGTTCACCTGGCTGGGCTGTAAACTACATTTCCCAGAATTATTTTCTTATGTTTCCAGGCTGACATCAAGGAAGAAGATTTAGAGGACAGAAGTGAAGCAGTAGTCATTACTCTCAGAAGGTCTTCAGTAGGGTCTACCGGTATACCCCAGCTTGCTTGTTTCCTATCCTGTCCCATATCTCTTGGAAGGCTGAAGTCCTAGTGACAGCAGGTCCAGGATGCAGCCTTCTTATCATCCTCGGTGCAGAAGGCATATCTTTGAAGAGACTTTGAAAGAGGCTGCCCTTTGTAGTCCTGGTCCTGCACCATCAGCTGGAGCTGAAGTAGCGTGGCTTCCTAGATTCTCTTACTAGTTTTCACCTTTCTGTCCAGGTTCATACTCAGGAGAATTAGTTTGGGACATTTCCCATCCTCTAAATTACTTTTCCCGATCTTGTTGCTCTGCATCTTCAGCAATTGTTTAAAGTCTAACTTTATTCCCTACTCAGTATGGTAATTACATCTTAGATTGGAGCCTGACTAAAATCAGAAAAAATTAGAGTTTGTAGATCATGGGGTATATTGCCAATTTTGTCATAAAGGCCCATTATTGTGGGCATATGATGCCCACATTAATTCTTTGTAATATTTATATTGAGAAATTAAGTTTTATTTTATAAATTTTATTCTATTAAACAGTGAGTACCTAGCAATAAAAGATACCAAAACAATAAAGTTTGTATTTTAATACTTAATGAAAGTTCATGAAAAAAAGTAATAAAGTTTAAACACTTCTTGGTGTATAAAGACTTAAAAAAGTCATTAGAAATAAATTCTTATATGAACTACAATGAAAATATCAATAGAATTGGGCTGGCAAGGTAGCTCAGTGGTCTAAAGCACCTGCTTAGGCAACCACAGGAACCATGGTTCGATCCCAGCACCACATGCTGTGTTGGCCCCGAACCTAGGGCAGGCTGATCTGGCTGTAACATAAATAAAGTTTTTTGTTTTGTTTTGTTTTTTGGTTTTGTTGTTTAAGTAATGAAAACATCAATATATCCAACCACAAAATATTTACCTTTGCTTCAGTTATCACAGGTAAGGAAGATTTGATAGGAAACACTACAGTCCACACATGTTTCTCACACAGATAGCGCATGGGTTTTGCTTTTCTGGGCATTTTATAGGTCATGCTTGACATCTTGATGGTCTTGCTGTTATGCAGAAGGTTCTTGTTGTATTTTGTAATGATTATTAGTAGGGAAATAAAGCATAAAGCAAATAAAGTATGAAACTTTGCCCTTGATAATGCCAGACGAGCCGATAACCCACTACTCTTATGGACTAATGGACTATATGCACAGCTACTTTCTCTTTGTGCAACGAAAAGAAAGCTCTGTACTGATGATGTTTAGACAAGAAATCATGTCTGCATCTTTACTCTGGCCAACTAACTACAAGGAAGACAACAATGTACAATCTATTAATTACTGTAAAAACAATAAAAAATAAATAAACAGAATAAAACACACGCACACACAAAGAAGAAATATTATCTTTACTCTTAAACATTAAAGAAATAAAGTCGTTAGTATTTCTATGGAATTCTAGACAATTTCTGTGTAGAGAAGTGAGATCATGTGATAATGAGCATAACTGATCAGTTTTGCATACCTATATCTGGCAATCTGAGCAACATATCTGACAATACTACCAGGTAATATAATGATCATTGCTAATTTTCCATTCTTGTTTTGAAATTCTGTACCATTTGTATTGTTTTATGTTCTTTTGTTTCTCTCCTTGTTCTTGACATTTGTTTTTGTATTTTCTCCTCTTTAAACTAAAAGATGACATTATGATTCACAATAAAAAAACCCTAAAAAACAAAATTAGAAATAAATTCCCATGTGAACGTCAATGAAAATAACATGACACATGTTATAACATGACAGCTGTGTGGTCCGTGGACACACCTTGCTGACACTGACAGTGCTTGTGCCTAGCTTTCTCTTCCTATGTGGCAGGCCTTTGCTTTTCTGTTTTTTTAGGAGCTTCCTATTACATTGTATAATGCACAGATACCAGGAAAATAAGGTATCAATGAGTTAACATGTCAAATACAGAATGAGGGTTTAGAATGGACATCAACATTTTTAAAACAACTGTTGCTGGCTTACAAAACCTCAACATAACATCAGAAATAAAAACCTATGTCCATTACAGTGAAAATATAAACAAATTTCTACCACACATATATTCTTTACATCAACTATCACACTCATGGCAGCCTTCATACATGAAAACTGCATCTTCCACATACTAGTTTCACACAAAGAGCACGCGCATATTGTTTGCCTGTCCCTTCTTGTAGAGCGCAGTGGACATCTTTTTGGCATTCCTGTTGTCATGGCAGGTCTTTGTAACACCTGCCTGTTTACCTGTCAGCTCACCAGTGTGCTCTACAATATGTTGCATGATTCCTTGGGAAGAAACATTTTATTTTTCCTTTGCCATAAGTGATCTCGCATGAGTTTCAGTTCCAATCTTCTAACAAAATTCCTTCCTGCTATTTTGCACTTGCTATTTTCTTCACAAACTGCCAATCTATTTATGTCACTCATGTTTAAAATCAAGTAAAACACAACCATTGGTCAACGCTTTGTATTTTGAGTGACATTCTAGTTGCTGGATAATGCATCAACATCAACTCCAAATTGAGTTTTGTGCATGAAGTTACCATTCCAGGCTTCTATTTTTGTCAAGCATTTCCTATCAATATGTCCATCCTGGTGCAATGTTGGCATTAGCAGTACCAGTTGGACTTTCTTTGCCATGTATGAGATCAACATTATATCCTTCTGAAATTCAGAGGTTGTACTACTACACAAGTCTCTGTTTTGAAATATTATATTTAATTTAGAATTTCTGCCTTGTTCGTGTGTTCAGTACCTATGCAAGTCAACTTGTGCTCTGATAGCAAATATAATATCAGTTGGAAACTTATAAAACAATTGTTGAATGACACATTCCGATTAGTTTGGGAGATACAAGCAACAAACTTATTCCCATAATTTGGTATATTACCATAGAAAGAAGGAACTGGAGGTTGAGTTTCAGGATAAATTTCTAAATTGAAAGTGTAATAAGTCTTTGCATCTATAAAGGCACAAATGTCTGTGCCTTGTTTGAAAGGATTTCCCAGAATATACTGCCTGAAGCTACAGTGACCATGAAATGCTGCAAGGTGCTCATCAGTAGGCATGCATCCAAATAGTGTATAAATTGTTCCACACATAACCACAAATCTCTCACACAATGAGTAATAGCAGCCTGGTCATCAGTTCTTTTTCTTTCTTGGTAGGTGGTCAACTCACCAAACCTCACCCAATTAAGAAACCGGATGTCCTCAGTGTCATTCTTATCCTGCAAACTTCAAGCCCACATTCGTCACTTGGGAGTCTTTTACATTCCTGCAATGACCATAAGAAAGACCTGCTAAGTACTGCAGACCTGTGAATACTCTCAGTTGAGCTAGTGAGGTGTCCTAACAAAGGCATTTTAAAGTATGGCTACTGGGGCCCCGGCAGGATGGCTCAGTGGTCTAAAGCTCCTGCTTAGGAAAGCTTAGGCAGCTGCAGGGACCACGGCTAGATCCCTGGCACCACATGCTGCGCCAGCCCTGCCCTCAGGGCAGGCTGGGCAGGCCATAAAAATAAATAAATAAACAAACAAAAGTTCTGAAACAAGAAAAAAAAAATAAAAAGTTCAAAAAAAAAAAAATAAAGTATGGCTCCTGGTGCATCTAGACTGCTTTACTTCTATTTCAACTTTCTGTATTTCACAATATCTTGTATCATTCTATGTATTCCAAGAAGTTTTTAAATTTGAATGTCAGTGCTTGTCTTTCATCCAACATATTTCACTCCTGCTAAGATCATCACAAAATTTTCTGACCTAGTTCTAACCTAGGATCATTGCACTTGTATGACCATTTTGTGGCATTTCTGCTAATCATGTATATACTCACATGCATGCTGTTTTTTTTTTTTTTTTTTCTCACCTTAATTGACATGGTCTGCTTCCCTGTGTCTCTATTTCACTGTCACAGGAACTTTGGCTCACAAGACCCACGTCAAGGTCATTGTCTTCATCATTCAGGCATGAATAATGTTATGATTTGCTTTTGACCTCCTCCAGAACTTGCAAATCTGTTTTGGTTTTATTTATTTATTTATTTATTTAGTTAGTTAGTTAGTTATGTATTTTAGTGTATTTGGTTGTTGCAGAGTCTCACTAAGCAGCTCAGACTTGTAGTAACCCTCCTGCTTTCAGCCTCCCCAGCACTGGGGATTACAAGCGCGTCCCACCATACCAGATTACTTGGCCAGCTCAGCTCCTGTGGGTGTGGCCAATGCAGCATGTGGTAGTGGGATTAAATCCGGCCCTTGTGTTTGTCTAAGCAGGCACTTAGTCTGCTCAGCTGTCTCACCAGCCCCCGAATCTGTTTTTTTTTTTTTTTTTTCATTGCCATTGTACTGAAGTTGGTTACTTGTACCACAAAAATCAAAAAGAAAAGAAAAAAACAAAAGCTTTTAAAAATATTCTAAATGCACAGCACTTTGGTGCTAAGCATTTCCTAGGTATAACTCACCTGCTGCTGCTCTGGATCTCCTGTGCACACCTCGTGCTTCATTTGCCAAATAGGTGAATGCACAGATGGACCTTTGCTTTCCTAGGACACAGCTACTGCGAGTCACACCCACATCACATTTGTGGTGAAATCTAGTTCACAGAAGAGAAGAGTGCTGTGGGTATTATTGAGCTTCCTGATGCTCAGGCAGCAAACTTGTCGGATGGAGCACTATGTGGGCAAATATCTCGCTTTGCTGCCTTTGCACATATGTGTACACCCCAGCCATAGCTATACCGAGTGAGCGAACATGAACAACGGCTTCTGATGTCCCCGCTGGGAAACTACAGAGATGCCCAGCCAGTAACTGTTACACTAAAGTACAAATTTACAGTAGACAATTATTGGATGGTTTTATGGTTTATGTCTAATTGTCCCCCCAAAGCTTCATGTAGTCATTGGGTGGGGACTTCTATAGATTGAGACTTGACTCATGAGTCACTGGGATTATGTATTTTAATACTGATGGAATTGTCAGTCTGAGTAGGATTGGAACTATGGGTGTGGTGTAGGGCGGATATCCTAAGGTAGAGAGCCTGATAGGAATATAAAGAGACAGAGAGACAGACTAGAGCTGTTGCTCTGCTGCCGTGTTTGGTTGGCTGCCTCTGCCACCATTTTGTTGCTGTTCTACCGCCATGAAGTGGATGCTCTCTGCTCTGTTCCACTCAGCCTTGGGCCAGCCGAACATGGACTCAAACCTCCAGTAACTGTGAGCTAAATAAACCTTTCCTTCCTTCATTTTGAGTGTCGGGTATTTGTCGCAGCAATGATAGAAGAGTAACTAAGACAGATGGGTTGTTGTAACCCAATGTTATGTCCTGTTTAATTATTGCTTAAGGAAATGGTTTCAAAAACTTGCATGTGATAGTTGAAGCATAGTTTCCATGGGTTCTTCTTGTGAATATTCGGTTTGCCAGGCAGAATGGCTTCCCATTTTCAAGGACTCTCTATATTATCTTCAGTAGATTTTTTTATCCATAAAATATTCAACATTTTATAACAACATTAATATGACAGTAAATATAACCTGATAGATTATTTACATATTTTTTCCCTTCATAATTTTGAACCTCTGAAAGCTACTTGGACTGTGACAACCATAGCTAATGGAGAAATTATGCCTGCTGCTTGGTTTGGATGAAAGCTATCAATAAGCATTTTAGTGATTCTTCTTGGGAACTGTTCTTGCCACACAAGCAAAGAGATCCCTGGGTGAAAGACAGGCAATAAGAGATTCTGTGAGGAGCACAATTGTGGAGAAAATACTTTTAGAAACATATGGTAACAACACATGATGTCAACAAGAACAACAACAAATAACCACCCTAAATAGCCTCCATGGATACCCTAATTAACTTTTTTTTTTTTCTAAAAATACATTTCATTTATTTGACTTTTACCTTACTCACCAATGAGAGTAGAATCTCAGTAGTATTGTTAGTATTGGAAATGGTGCTATTGGCATGAATCTGTCCCCCGCCAAAGGGAGCATGAATAAACTAAGCCCATTCATAATTCAGAATTTCCCAGACAGTAACATTTGTAAGGCTCCAAGATTGATTTACTTTTATTTGTTTCCTGTCCCTGAATTAAATTTTAATTTCCTTCCCAAAGGAAATTTTGTATAATACATCCCAGGACCAAGGACAGTACTTTAATCAATATGAACTCCTTATGAAACAATAAAAGTAGCCAAAAATACATCTCAATTCATTTCAGACCTAAATATAAATACAAAATCCTAAAGAAAGGCAAATGTTCAGGATTGAATTGTGTATTGCTTTATGCAGGGGTAAGAGTTAAGACCAAGGGGGTGGAATATATAACTGCTCATATTTTCCTAAGCAAATAATAGAATATATCTCTTATCCCTGAGTAATTTCTTGACTGTGTTTATTCTGAACATCATTCCTAATAATCTTCTCTATAATATTGCCATGAAAACAGAGGACTTTTAAGGGTGACAGTCATCTTCAAAACTATTATTTGGAAACTGCTCAAACTTTAGGACCAACAAACCATAAATATTACTTTGTATATTAAAAAGTCCTCTTTACTGATGTAGCATATTTAGGTAAGGGTTTCTCTTATCCCTAAATAAGGGATAAGATAGAATGCAAAGGTGTATCTCTTATTGCTAGGTAATTTCTCAACTGTATTATTTTCTGAATGTCATCTCCAATATTCTTCCGTATAATATTGCTATAAAAGCAGAGGCCTTTCAATAATGACCTCTTGCACACGATGATAAAAATAAAAAGTGAGATAGATTTTTCAAATGCATTTCTGGTTAATTAAGGTGGTTAGGAAGTAAGGCAAAATGAGTTAGCCTATTTGAGATAATGTATGATGATATAAAGTTTTCAGATTTTGATCAAAATGATCTCTTCAAGATATCTCGATATTTTGTGCTGGGAAAAAAATGCATAAGCCCTAAAGAAGGGCTACAGGATAGAGATTAATTACTTTGTTTTTCATTCCTCTGCAAATATTTCATTTCTTCTTTCTATTCTCACTACATGTTTCTGAGGCACATGTCCAGAAGTTTAAAAAGCAGTATGTGTTCTACTTGAGGATAAACCTGAGGAAAATGTAGTACCAGGCAGCATATGACAGAGATTCAAACAATATCTAGCAAAATGTAAATGATCCTTCACTGAAATATAGGAAAGACTGTTACGTGGGAAGTTTAAGAACATTGTTTAGGATAAATGCTATATAAGTTTGGATGATCCATAGTTTTGAAGTTAAGCACGTTTTTAAAACTATGCTAATGAAGCTAGTCATTAAATGTAATAAATGTATAAATTAAAGAATACATTTTCCTTCAGACAATGCATAAACACCAGATTTATTTATTTATTTACTTATTTATTTTGTCTTTTGGAAACAAGGTCACACTATGTAGCTCAAGCTTGCCTTGAGCTCAATTTATAGATTAGGCTGATCTGGAACCTGCAACAATCTTCTTGCCTCAGCCTCCTAAGTGCTGGGATTGCAGGCATGCACCACCATGCCTCGCTCACAAGAATGCTTAAGGAAGCATTTTATGTCTGTTAATAAATTCACATTGCTGGGGAAGCTGGAGTCTGCAAAAACAGAAGAAGCAACAGAAAACTACCTTGTGTTAAGTTACATCACAGCTCATACCTAAGCAGTAGAATTCATCAAAATGCACTTCAAAATTTTCATGTTTAAAAAACAATGAGACACTGAAATGAAAGAACAGTACATAATAATGTTTAATAAATATAACACATTTTCTTTATGTCACTTTATTCTCAAATCAAGCAAATGTTCACCTATCTCTAAGGTTTCTAAGCTAGCCTCACTATTCTGAAAGCTTTTCAACTATGTCAAGATTTTCTTGGGCCAGCAAGATGGTTCAGCAGTCTAAAGTGCCTGCTTAGCCAAGCTTAGGCAACCACAGAGACCACAGTTTGATCCTTAGCACCACATGCTGTGCCAGCCCCACACCCAGCGTAGGCCATTATAGAAAGAGAGAAAGAAAGAAAGAAAGAAATCTAGTCTCTCTCTTCCTTTGAAAAAACAAGTTTCTCTTAGGTTAATTGAAACTCCAAAGACTATTTGTAAGCAAGTACCAATATTTTGGCTCATTTACCTGTATACTTATTCATTTCAAGCCAGAAAGTATTAAAATTTTAAATTCTACACTTTTGCCAGGTGCTCCTGAAACTGTAGTAGTATTGAACTTCTAAATGCTTTAGCTTGGGAACAGTTATCAGCCTTCTAATGTGGGATATGGCCACCTCATTCATGCCAGCACAGAGCAATCTTGTCCATATAGGAGAGGAAGGCTCAATAAAAACATGCTTCTGTGGACACAGAGTCATTGAAAATACCAGCTATGTTCCAGGACTCACAGCTCTCATCAGCCATGTAAGCACGCAGGCTGTAAGTGACCTGTTAGCAGCAGAGAGGCCACTTCAGTCCCTGACAACCAGTGTCACTGGCCTCAGTAAACATACAGGTCATTCATTAGTCAGTGCGGGCAGCCTCAGGGTGCAGATGGCTCCATTTGACTCGAGCTTTTAAGCATGCCTAAAATAGCTGCTGCAGGGGAGGAGACCATGCTTGGGCCCTAAGAAGCTGTTCAACAGAAGGTTCAGGAAAACGACTACAGCAAGACAGGCATGCTTTGCAGGTCTTTTATGCAATGGTGTTTAAACCAGTACATCTTGTGTTTAATCTAAAAGAGAATGATACAGGTTCAAAATTTCAAAAAGTTTAGTTTTAACCTGGTCATGCAGTAAGTATCACCTAAAATGCAATCATACAGACAAGCAAGAAATGAATTGTGGAGCAGTAAATGTTGGATCGAAACAAGATGCGGAGGCTTGATCTGGTTTTGACTTAGCTCTGTACTGATTAATTCTTTAAGAGGGAGAACCTTCCCTTAGGAATCAGGGTATCTTTTAAGCTGGTTCATTTTCTTAGTTAAAAGGCATGAGAAATGCTTCCCAAGACACAAGACAGAAATAGAAGAGGACGCATCCTCTGTCGCTAGATGGAGCCCATACTCAATGCAGTTTGGGGCTGGAGAAACATGTGACTCAAAGGCCAGAGGAGATTTAAGATGTGAATGATGCTGGGTATGATAGCGAGGCTGCTCAGGTAAGCCAGACCACGGGTGAATCCTCTCACTGGGAGTTCCTGAACTTTGCAAGAATGAGGCTGTGCCTCTCAGGCAACTCTGTTAGAGTGCTGAGTGGTGAAGCTCTTTGGCCTTGGAGGCCAGAAGGCTTCGGTCACAATTACTTTGCCAAGAGGTAACACAAGAGCAGCCACTGACAATGTATAAAAATATGAGCATGGTTATGTCACTTTACTTTTGGACATTGAAATTTGACTGCGTATTCTTTTCATATATATATATATATATATATATATATATATATATTTGTTGTTGTTGTTTTGTTTTGCTTTCAATTTTTAGACAAGGTCTCATCATGTATCCCAGACTGCCCTCAAACTCTTTGTAACTCTCTGGTCTCAGCCTCCCACATGTGGGGGTTACAGGTATGTCCCATTACACCCAATCTCTGGGGAAAAGGAGAGAGAGAGAGAGAGAGAGAGAGAGAGAGACAGAGAGAGAGAGAGAGAATAGCAGAGAAAACAATGGAAAGGTTGTTTATACAAGGAGAGGAAGAAGGGTTGAAAGGATGGGAAATGAATGAGAACAAAAAAGAGGATCAAGATATATCATGTACAGGTATAAATTCCATATGATGAGTATTATTATCTACAAGTAAAATGCACTAATATGGTTGATTTAACACGGAGAAAAGAAAGCAATCCCATTCTTATTTCTAGGGCTGTATAGAAACAGAAAGTAGGCTGAGTAGCTCCTGAACTGCTGTCTTTTGCTGACACCTATGCTTACTAGATAAAATTAAGGCCAATTTATGAAGATGGAAGCTCTTTTTACTCATAGGTGAGGTTTATCTATCAAATTATATATTTGTATCTTTCTACTCCTTATATTGTGTATATGGATGTCACAGATTGTGACACTATTGTGACCACTATTTTGTATTTCTCCATTGAACAAGTTTTATGAGGCCGAAGGTTTTAAGCACATGTAGTTTGTGGATATTTCATGTCAATTCTGTGTATTTTACTTGGACTAAAAGTGGTCAGTGATGGGACCAGATAGACCCCATCAGCACACCTGCGTTCAAGAGGTCTCTAACAGGCTTTGCTCGAGTCCTGCCCTGACAGCCCATGTATCAGAGAAACCGATTCCCAAGTTCCAAATGGAGAGGGCTTGGTCTCAGCAGTCATTCTCAACTCTCCAAACAGGGACTGGATCAGGAGACTTGGCTTGGGCCAGTGAGTATCTGTGGCAAGTGACAGCCACTGTTATAGTTCGATGCTCTGCTAGTGCTGAGTTGACTAGAAGCTTCTGTTGAGATTGAAAGGCACCCTCTCTCTCCCTTGCACTGGATATAAACAAGAAATGTGCTGTCATATAATGAACTTCCTGGTCATGGTGTGGGGTAAATCCAAGGATGGAGTTGGGACAGTTAGAACTCGGAGCTAAAGGACAATGCAGTAGTCCAGAGCTCTGATTCACACATGGGGAGAACCTACTCTATGGGAGGATCTGTATTCTGGGTGAAATAATACACTTTCTTAGTGCATAAGATCTCTGTAGCTTGTAGTTAACACAGATTGCATAAAAAGGGTAGGAATGTGATTTTTGCATTAATTTTTCATGTATAGGACATAGGTATTTAATATAGAAAAATGCACACATATGCTAAATAGCATATCATGAAAGACAAAGCAAGGTCATGATGTTAAAATATAAGTTTGGATTTCTCACTCCTCATATATGCCAGCACGTGTACATATATTTTATAATAATGTATAGTAGGCATCATCTTTAAATATTTCTCTTAAAGTTAGCATTTGAGATAAGTGGTTAAGTACAGCTACACAGAAGTGCACAGTTTTCAATGGATTATGACCAAGTTTATTACATTAGCATTATATAAGTATAGCAACTAACGAACCAGTGTTTACACACTAGGACTAACTGAATTCTGCACTGCATTCTTCTATTTTCTTTTTTTCTGTATTTAGGATAAGGTCTACAGTGTCTACAAGGCCTCACTGTATAGATCAGACTCATAGTGATCCCCCTCTTCACTGCCTCCAAAACTCTGGGATTACAGGCACATGCCACCACAGTCAGTCTCAATCGAGTCTCAGAGCACCCCTGGTACAGGGCGGGTATGGCACACTGGGGATCAAACCCCGGCTGCTGTGCTCTGCCTAAGCAGGCACTTTAGTTCACTGAGCTAACAGGCTAACCTTGCACTGCATTCTTAGCCCAGCATCATTTTTCTGTTCCAGGAAGGCCACCTTCTGCGCAGCAGTTGTGCCTCCTAGGGTTCCTCTTAGCAATGGTAGGTAGTTTCTGAGACTCATGGTGTGGTATCACACACCTGTCATCCCAGCTACTTGGAGGACTGAAACAGGAGGATCACAAGTTGATCGCAGCCTAGGCAGGGCAGTGAGACTGAAGCCAGGATATGCTCAGTGCTTCCAACAAAGAGGAGAAGAGAAGAGAAGAGCAGAGGAGAGGAG
>PVJA010037829.1:0-20119 GCA_004027025.1 Myocastor coypus | reverse complement strand
ATGTAATATAAAGAGAGACAGAGAGACAGACTGGAGCTCTAGCTGTTGCTGCTGCTCTGCTGCCCTGATTGACTGGCTGCCTCTGCTGCCATTTTGTTGCTGTTCCGCCGCCATGAACTGGATGCTCTCTGCTCTGTTCCACTCAGCCTTGGGCCAGCCGAATATGGACTGAAACCTCCACAAACTGTGAGCTAAAAAAACCTTTCCTTCCTTCATTTTGAGTGTTGGGTATTTGTTCCAGAAACGAGCAAAAAAGTAACTAATACAGGCCCCATACCCCTCATGACCCTCCCCACTACCCCGAGGTGACAGTGTGAGCATGAATACAAGCACAATGCTATGGAATGCAGGTGACTCAAAGACAGGCGGGCCATAGGGTCTCGACTGTGACCATGCAGTGGATGGCATTTGTCATATCTCTGGAGTTCCGGGAGAAACAGCTGATCTGATGATCAGGCTGAACTGCACTAGGAATAGTCTCCCTCTGTGTGTCCAAGTGTTCTCCTCACCTTATAATTTATAACTATTTTTAAAAATGCACTGAGTTTGGTTCTACACCACCCACCAAATGGGTCCTGACACCAATCTACAGCTCAGTGGCTCCTGGAGGCCAGGGACCCATGCACCCAAATGCCTTCTCAGTACTAACAGTGAGTTGATTTTTTTCTTTACAATAAAAAAGCTGGGCAATATTGCATAGGAGTACCAGAAACTGCCTCAGTGGAAACAGAAACTACTTACATTAAATAAAAACCTGGCTGCAGGCTGCGTCTGCACATGTACAGCATGATGCGTGCACACTGTGACCAACCCATGGAGACAGCTTCTGGCACTCAGGACCACAGAGTTGCAACGTTTGTCATATGAGAGGAAAGTGGAGGGCAGAGGAGGAAGTGAGGGGAAGGGGAGTTCTGGTTCATTTCTGGTTCTGGAGCTGATTGGAGAGCCAGTCCAATCCTTCATAGAGCCCGTCCCCACTGGTGGCACAGGTAGCCTGAATGTACCAGTTCCTGTGACACAGAGAGTGCAGCCCCAGCTTGTCTGTGATTTCAGCTGCATTTATGGCGTTTGGGAGGTCCTGCTTGTTGGCAAACACAAGGAGGACAGCGTCTCTCAGCTCATCCTCAGCCAGCATCCTCGTGAGCTCCTCACAGGCCTCGTTCACACGCTCTCTGTCATTGCTGTCCACCACAAAGATCAAGGCTTGGGTGTTCTGGAAGTAGTGGCGCCACAGTGGTCGAATCTTGTCCTGACCACCCACATCCCACACAGTGAAGCTGATGTTCTTGTATTCAACAGTCTCCACATTGAAACCTATGGTAGGAATGGTGGTCACAATTTCACCAAGCTTCAGTTTATAAAGAATTGTCGTCTTTCCGGCAGCATCCAAGCCCACCATGAGAATGCGCATTTCTTTTTTGCCAAAAAGGCCCTTGAAGAGGTTTGCGAAGATATTCCCCATGCTTGTGGATGTGTGGAACAGACACTGGCCAGAGACCTCAGCAGTAGCTGCTCCGAGCCAGGCGTTGGTTTCGCTCCCACAAGATGGCAGCGTTCAAGATTGGTCAAATATTTAAACATTAGTGCTTGCTTTTAATAAATCTTAATTCTTTTCTTATCCTTTTTACTTTTTATTTTCTAAAAAGGGAAAACGGATAAACTTAAGATTTTACTGAGTTTTAATAGCTTTTCTGGAGTATTTCTTTTTTATTTTTAATTGTATTGATTTTAATATGTAAGAACAATGAGACAGTCTCTAAACAAGTTAGTAGGACAGTTACAATAATTAATACACTGCTTATTGTTGTCTTCATAGTAGTTGTTTAGAATACAAGATGCAGACATGATATCTTGTCTAAACACTGTTAATACAAATCTTTCTTCTCACTGAACAAAGAGAAAGTAGTTATATGTATAGTCCAATAGTCCATAATAGTAGTGGGTTATCAGCAGAACTGGCAACGCTAGAAGCTGTTGACTTGAGCCTTTTACAGCTATATATTAATATAGCTTTCCTTTTTATACCTCATGGTCAGACTTTTCTGCTGGATAGTTAAGACCAAGACAAAGCCATACCTATATAACAAAAGATGTAACTTTTGTATCTGACAAGGTCAGTGGAGTATTTCTTAAGGTAATTTCCTTGAAATGTTCTTTTTTTCTTCCAATTTCACTGGAAATAGCTTTTCTGGCCTCCTTGAACTTCATGCAGAAATGGAAATTTTATAGATAAATTTCTTCCTTCATTCATTCACCCACCCAGTGTCAGTGAATGTGTTTTACACATCTCACACTATGTGGGAACTGAAGACACAATGAATAGAACATACACAAAACTTTCTATATCATGGGCAAGACAGTCAAAAAGCAAAGCAAAATAAGATTACAAGAAACTTTGACAGGAGGGGCATTAGAGTTTGAATGAATAAAAAAGTAATCTGAAAGAAACCATATTTTGTGAAGACAAAGCAGCTAGAATTTTGCAGCTTAAGGCCATTAAGGGGAGAGAAAAACTGGCACAGTAATTTCAAAAATAGAGAGATGACTTACGTTAAGAGAAACCAAGAACAGAACCATAAGTCCTCAGATAAACACTTCCAAGGAATGGGGGCTGGGGATTCAGCTCAGTGGCAAGCAAGAGGTCCTGAGTTCAATTCCTGGTACTTTCTATGGAATAATAAATGAGTTCCTAAGGGTTGGGTCCTAATCTTAAAAAAAAAAAAAAAAAAAAAAGAATTTTAATGAAATAATGTCCACTTTTACACTATGGCTGATTAACTGAAAGCAAGTAGCCTGTAGAAAAACAATCATGAACTATTTAGGAAATATGTTGTTTACATATAGCTTATAAAAATATAGCTTAATCAAAATACAAGACCAGCTGCATTTGGGGATACTTGTCTGTAGTCCCAGCTACTCAGGAGTCAGAGGCAAAAGAATCACTTGAAGCCAATGGGAAAAGAAAAGCAAATAATTATTTAAGGCCAATTATATTTTTGGTCCATCAGTGTGTGTGTGTGTGTGTGTGTGTGTGTGTGTGGTGTGTGGTATTGTAATTGTTTCAATTGAAGGCCTTATGTATGCTATCCAAGTGCTCTACTACCGAACTATACCCCTAGTGCTTTAAATGTTATTCTTTTCTTTTCTTTTTTTATTTTTTTCTTGTTTCAGAACCTTTGTTTATTCACTCATTTTTATGGCCGGCTCAGCCCACCCCGAGGGCAGGGCTGGCGCAGCATGTGGTGCCGGGGATCGAACCGCGGTCCCTAAAGCCGCCCAAGCTTTCCCAAGCAGGCGCTTTAGACCACTGAGCCATCCTGCCGGGTCCAATGTTATTATTTTCTTATATTTCATGTTTTTAATCTTGATACAAGATTTTGCTGAGCTGCCCAGGCTGGCTTTGGACTTGCTGTGTTGCTACTTCAACCTCTTGAGTAGCTGGGATTATTTGATTTTTATCAATAGTTTTCCATGAGCCATGATTCTCCTGACTTAAAAGGAGGCCTAATGATGATTAAGTGACTGAGGGACGATAGGTGCAGACTGCCTTGAGCTAAAGAAGTTTTCCTGTTACACACCATCACTTCCTTTCAGTCACACCATCATCTTCTTATAATTTGCCAAAATGACCTCCTTGGTATATGTCCTCTAGGCATTTTAGAAAACATGGGGCTGTCAGAAAGAATGGCTGTCATCAAGAAATCAACCAACGACAAACACTAGTGGGGCTATGGAGGGAAGGAGCCCTTCTCCAGGGCTGGTGGAGTGTAGACTGGTACAACCACTGTGGGAATCAGTGTGGAGATTCCCCAAAAAGCTAGGATTGCAGGTCCCATTCAACCCAGCTATTCTCCTTTGAATATTTTCCCAGAGAATTGAAAACAACTTACAACACTGATTCATGTGCACTCATGTTTATAACAGCACAATTTGTGGAAACAATCCAAATGCCATCAACTGAGGAATGGAAAAGAAAGATGTATTTTTATACAATGGAGTACTATTCAGCTGTTAAGAAAGACAGACTCAGGCTTTTGTAGGTAAATGGATGCAACTAGAGACCATTCTCATAAGTGAAATAAGTTATTTGTGCATGTGTGAGCATTGTATTGTCTCCTTTAATGTAAGAAACTAAAAGGATAAATAAGACCCAAAAGGTGCAATAGATATTGTGAAAGGGACAGAAACTGTTCAAAAGGGAGGAACAACTGCAATGTAAGTTGATTTCTCAGAAAGGAGAAAAAAGGAAGTGAAATTTTTTTTAAAAAGCAAGATAGCTAAGATAATTGTACTACTGATTTCTATCAGTTCATTGAAAGGAAAAGTTAGTGCTTAAATTGATTGATTAATTTAAAAAAATATTTATTTATTTACTTGGTACAGTTTTGACTTGTAGTGATCCTCCTATTTCAGCCTCCTCAGCACTGGGATTACAGGTATGTGTTGCCACACCAGCCTTCAGTGGCCAGCATGGAGTGTGGTAACAGGACCGAATTCAGGTCCTTGTACTTTCGAAGCAGGCACTCAGACTTCTGGGGTACTGTCCCAGTCCCTGTTTGATCAATTTTACATACCTACATCTTATATTCTGATGTAGTAGTTACCTCAAAGCAACAACTTTGAAGGTAACAATATGTCTTTAAAAGCATTGTTAATTTCCCACCATCTTGTCTTGAAATTTTGTATTGTTTTTACTGCCTTTTTTTTCCTCTTAAAATTAAAAAAAAAAAAAGACTTGGGGATGTCCCTTTGGCTAAATATACATATGCATCTACAAAAAAGGGAGATATCTCACACATCAAAAACTGGGTGACGTGCAGAAAAGAATGCCACTCAGTGCTACCATGGCGAAACTGGAAGAGAGTACAGTGTCACCCAGCATGCTCTCGGCATTGTTGTAAACAAGCAAGTTAAGGGCAAGGTACTTGCCAAGAGGATTAATGTGAATATGGAGCATATTAAACACTCACAGAGTAGAGAGAGCTTCCTGAAACGTGCCAAGGAAAATGATTAGGAAAGGAAGGAAGCCAAAGAGAAAGGTACCTGGGTTCAACTGAAGTGCCAGCCTGCCCTGCTCAGGGAGGCATACTGTGGGAGAGCCAATGGGAAGGAGCCTGAGCGGCTGGGCCCTGTTCCCTAGGAATCCTTGGCATAGGCTAGGATTGGAGCTCTGCCATTCAGCACCTAATTGGCAGCTAAGTGTTCTAGGCACTACTTAAAAATAAAATAGCATCCCATGCTATAGGATGGTTTTCTTAATGGGACAGGTGTGTGGTGCCTTTACCTCAGAGACAAATATTTGGGGCAGATGTTCATTCCTCCTAGTTAAGTGGGTCAGGATTTTACTCTTCAATGTTTTTCTTACTGAAAGTTATTGGTGAGATATCGTGTAGGTATATACCCAAATGGCTCAATGTTTATGAAATATTTATATTGGCTTCAAGATCCTGTAAATCACCATCAGGAAAAGATGTATCAAAATAAATGGAAGGCAAAAAATAAAATAAAAATAAATGGAAGTTACTTTAGTTCAATAAATGGAAATCCATTTCAGTTAAATAAATTGCTCAAAGCAAAAAAAAACTCATTGTCTAAACTGGTAGCATTTTGTGGCTTAAAAGTAGAAGGGAAAAATAGCAGATTTCTTTTCTACTGTATACATACGTACTTTTAAGTATTTCCAGATATTTATTAAATGACATCCTTTTTCCTATCATTTTTTCCTAGTTTCACAACATGCATTAGAAACTTAATATGTGCCATGTGGACATACAAAGGATGATCAAAAATATGGTGAATATTCATAATTATTATGGTAAAAGACACATTGCCTTTAATTCTCCTCAAAACCATTCCCTCGCTTCAAATACACTCACCTCGTGGTTCTTCCCTCTTGCTGAGGCAGTTCTGAAAGTCCTTTTTCATGGTTGTCTTTATGAAGTGTGACAAAAAATACAGTGATGGGGACTTCCAGGTGCCATCCAATGGCAAGTGTCGAAAGACACTTCCATGTTTCCTCCTCCGCCTTCTTCATAGCAGTTAGTGCTCTGTCATTTCACGCTCTCCACCAAGGTCAAAAGGACCATGAAAGGTCAACATTTGGATGATTCAACACATCCAAGCAGTCATGGTAGTGCAACTAAGGATACTCAAGAAAGAGGACTTGCAGAACTGCTTCAGAAAGGGGCAAGAACGATGGGATAAGCACATCTGAAGGGAGGGGAGTATTTTGAGGCAGGATAAAAGGTAGTGTGTCCTTTACTATAGTGAGCATTTTCAAGATTTGAGACACCCCATTTTTAGATACATGGATCACATATGGAGAATGTGATTATGGAAGGACCTTTCTGATAAGGCCCCATTGTATCCTCTTTCTAGCATAGAATTGGGCTGGGCTACATGGGGAGACCAAATCAGCTCTTACTTAACTTGAGTACACTGAAGATATTTCAGGAAGAGAGATGGGGACTTTTATACTGGGAAGGCACTGTGTAGGCCACAGAGTAATCAACAAGGCTGAGTAGCTGGCAAAACACATTCATGCAGTGGTATCAACCCCAACTGCAGAGGGCCTCTGGATGGGAAGAGACTTAACACTGTTCCTTTCTTTCCTCTAGTCTTATAACTGTGGACCGCTTACCTTTACACTTAATGAAGGGAGGCTGTTGAGGCTCATGACATAAGTACTTCCTTTGTTCCCCCTTCCTCCTGGTGTATGTGTCACTAAGGGTAGGACAGTCACACGTATCTCCTAGGAATTTGGATGCTACTGGAGTAATACTTAGAAGAGCTGTGGAATCGTCATCCCCATGGCCAGGCCCTGGACTATAGTCCAAGGATTCCTGAACCAGATCTCTGGTGTTTCCTGGTCCCCATCCTTTTCCATCTCTTATGATTCAATGCTTCCTTTAATTTCATATGCTTCTATAATATTTTCATCAATACCGGGTAGGGTAAAGTGCCAAAACCTGGATTTTATTGTTTGCAGTTAGAGTATGTTATTAACACTTTAGAATTTTTATTTTATTTTTTTTACTTTAGAATTTTTAAATGTCAGATATTACTAGCTTCTCCAGCTTGAATACATTCATCTTTTTATTTAGATATATCTGGAAATTTTCTGCATGATTTGTGACACATTTGTTTCATTTTCTTATTGGTCACTTATATATCTTTTATTATGAAGCATCTTTTAAGATAGCCTTGCCATTTAAAATTTGGGTTATTATCTACCTTATGAAGTTATGAGGATTCTTCATGTACTCTTAATATAAGAGTTTTGCCTGATACAGGGCTGTGCATGTTTTGGCTTGCCTTTTTATTTTCTTAAGTTATTTTTTTAAAGAACAAACATTCTTAGTCTTGATAAAGCCCAGCATATCAGCTTTGTGTCACTGTGACAAAATAACTGATTCAAATGATCTTTAAAGAAATGATGTATTCTGGCTCAGAGTGTCAGAGTTCCAGTCAGTGGTATGCTGGCTCCATTGTTGTAGGCCTGAAGGAATCAGAACATCATGGCGGAAGGGTGTTGGAGAAGAGAGTAGCTCAGCTCGTGGGTGTCAGGAAGTAGAATGGCAGGGAAAGAGACAGAAAGCAAGGGGCCAGAGACCAGCTTTTGGCCCCAAGATCAGGCCCTATGATTCCCTCTCTACAAACAGGCCTCACATCCTGAGTTTCCCACGTGTCCCTATAAGGCCATCGAATCATGCACGCACCAGTGTATGAATCCTCTGACAAGCGTGGTGCCCCATAATCCATTCATTTTTCAAACCCATGAGAGTTTGCGGGGAGCAGTTGAGACCTAAACCATAACATCCAGTTTGTCATTTTCTTTCCTTTTTTGTTTTCTTGAAATCATAAAGATTGTTTGACATTTTCTTCTTGAGAATTTATAGTTTTACATACATATTATTGATTCATATTGACTTAATTTTAGCTTAATCAGAGGATAATACTGCTGTTTTATATTTCCAAAATATATTCACTTGACCCAACATGATTTGGTGAAGAAATTTTCCTTTTCCAGTTGAATTATCTTAGCCCTTTCATTGATTTGATCTCTAGATTTTTTTTGAGGGGGGAGGGTGGCTCAGCCCACCCTGAGGGCTAGACTGCTGCGGCCTGTGGTCCCAGGGGATCAAAGCGAAGTCCCTATGGCTGCCTAAGCTTTCCTAAGCAGGAACTTTAGACTGCTGAGCTATCTCACTGGCCCTATATTTACCATTTTTACAGTACAAAACTATCCTTATTATAATTTTATAATAAGTCTAGAAATGAAGTAAGGTCAGGCCTTTATTATTATTATTATTATTTTTAAGTATACAGCACACAGAGTCTCCCTACACAGACTGGGCTCCTGGTAATCTTCTTCAATTGCCATCTCAGTGCACCCCAAGGACAGGGCTAGCACAGAATGCCGGGGATCAAACCCTGGCCACTGTGCTCTGCCTAAGCAGGTGCTTTAGTCCACTGAGCTCTCTGGCTGGCCCTATTATCTTTTAAAAGTCATTTTAAAATTCTTCGTATTTCCATCTTGAAAATTCTATACAAATGCCTACTGGGTTTTAATTTTAATTCCATTATTTAACTGCCAGACCAAATGGAGAAGAACTGTCATTAGTTTTGAGATTTTCAATTGGTAAATGTATATATGTCTATCTTAAATTTTTGGACCTCTCAGCAATATTTTCTAGTGTTCACTTGGACATGTTTAATTGGATTAAATTCTAGTCATTTTTCATTTCTTACCTTACTGAAATGAGAAATTAAATTTTTTTCTTTTTAATATTTCAGTATTAGTATTGCTGGTATGTAAGAAAAGAGTTGTTTTTAAATATTAGTCTCACCACCTGGGACCTCATTGAATTCATTATTATTCAAATAGGTGTTTTTTATGATCTCTAAAGTTTGTTACAAAATCAATTATATCTGCAAATGTGAATCATTGTGCTTCTTAATTCTAACATTTATGCCTTTTCTTTTTTAAAAATGCCTTCTTCCTGTGTACTGGTACTGTCAAATAGAACTGATGAAAGAAATAGTATCAATTAGCTGTCTGGCTAATGCTCTTTCCATTCCCTTTAAATCTCAGTTTCTCAAGAGATGCCTGCATATCCTTGGTCACCGATTCTCTCTGTCTTGCGTGCATGAGTCATAAGTCTCATAAATACCTCAAAGTGATAAAATTACTTTGTCCAGGGTCCTAATGTCCTATTTACAACAAACTCCAGCAGATCTTCCTATGTGTTGTCTTTCTGGTGAATTCTATGCATTTATTCGTGTCCTTATCTATCTCTCTATCTGTTTTCCAGATCTCTATGGATTCCTTTTAGATCTCTACCATGGTTTATTTTCTCTTCTGTTTGTTTCTTAAATTGTTTTCCTTGTGTCAGTTTTTCAAATGATTCCCCAGTGTTTCTTTCTTTTTGGTTTATGTCTGCTCTCCTGGGAACTGCAACTGAATGAAAATTCTGATGATTTCCAAATCTCCTTCCAGTACTAATCTCCTCTCCCTTTCCATCCTACTATCTAAATAATTGATGAATCTTTTGCTAGGTTGTTTCATTGACATCTAAAATTTAGTATGTATAAAGCTTAGCTTATGATTTCTTCCCATGTTCAACCTGCATCATTCTCTGAGCTTGTGAGATAAGCCAGTGGGCATTCTTCAAGTGTACAAGGCTACTGAATGAGCATCACTGTTTCAGTGACTTTCTTCAGGGTGACAGCTACCTGACCCTTGCAATGTAGAGGAGGAGAGGTGTGTTTTGGCTTGCAGTCTCAAATGTCTTGGTTCATGTTTGACAGACTCAAACATGGAAGCGCATGGTGCAAGGTCTTGGGTGGAGGAAAACTCATGCCATGGTGATCAAGAAATAAACAGAGAAGTGAGGACCTGGGGAAGAGAGACAAATCCTTCCAGATCACACCCTAGTAACTCACCACTTCCAATCAGATCTCACCTCTTAATAGCAAGTCATCCATCTCACCAGTATTATCCAATCATCTTCCAAAAACCTCATTTGTGGGTGCATGAGGCCTTGGGGGACATATTTATAATCTAATACACAATAGTCCTAGTCTTCAGAATTCCGTGTGGTTAGAACATTCTCTTCCGCTTATTCCTGTTCATATACACAGTTGAGGTCATTGTCACTGAGAAATTTTTCCTAAGTAGCCACATTCCACCTGAACTAGTTAGAAATGAATTCTATACATAGCATAGACTTTCTTGAAAACATTGTAATATCTATTTAATATACATACATACACACACATATATATATATGTTTATTTCCCTCTACTAGGTATACAGACCTATATATTGTGTTTTTGTTCTGTTTTGTTTTATTACCTGGGATTGAGCCTTGGGCATGGCAGGCAAGCATTCTAGCAGGGGAATGTATCCCTAGGCTTTATTTTTGTATCCTCAGATTCTACCATGACCCCTGGACCTGAGTAGGTGTCCATTAGACTTATGTGGTACAATGCATAATACAATCAAGTCTGAATTAGTAAAGCATACAACCTACATGAAGAATCAAGATAATGGTAATCAAGTGGAAGAAGATAGTGGTGACAGGAGAAACGATCTGTGACAGCATCTATGCAAGAGGCATCCTCTCAGCAATTCTTCCTTTACTGTTAGATGTGTCAAGGGAAGAGGGAGACGCCTCTGGAATCCAATGGAGGATTGCTCTAATTTTGTGCTGTGTAAGTAAGTAGATTCTAATGTAGCTTCTTATGGATATTTGGCTACCAGTGAAAACAAGAATAGGCTAATTAGAAAAATGAAGAATCCACTTCATGGAGAAGTTATAATCCTCAGTGTAAAGGGAGTGGTGGGCATTTGGTCTGTGCAGGTTTGGTGAGACTGAGGTGACCTCCCTAGAACTTACCATCTCTAGATACTCTGGCAGCGCTGCTTTGTTCTACAGAGTCATGCACAGGCCTGGAGCGAGGTCTCTCCATGCCACCTGCCCATGTGCCTCAGCCAGCCCAACCCCAGCCACACCTTGGGTTCTTCACGGGACTTCCTAACTACAGTACTGCACTGTATTTACATCACCAAAGAACTTGCCAGCAAAGCCTAGGGCTCCTTTGAATCCTGTGCAGTTGGCTTATCTGTGATCTCTTTGTGAGACATTTTCAGGTAGAGGAATAGGGGAACTTTTCTACCATCTGCTGAGAATCGATTCTTCCCAACTTAGAATGAAACATGGAAGGAAGTGAAAAGGTTAATGTCGACATGTAAAGGCCAGAAGGGAAAGCTGGAATGTTGGCTATGAAGTTCCTGGGTGAATGAATGGTAACTCACAGAAGAGCAAATGAATATATCGAGGAATCCTGAGAGGAGGAGGATAAATGAGGGCTAAGGCGAATGAATTGTAACAGTGCTTCTTTTTCCAGCTGCAAAGTGTGTCCTGTGTCCCTCATGAGTTTGACAGTGAAATTTGCTAAGGGAGCTTCTCTGCCCTAAATTACTCATAAATGAGGTACTTATTTCCTCCTCTCCTGAAACTGAGCAAGGTGCCTAATATGTGACAGAAGCTGCCTTTGTCACTTCCTCCTTGCTGGGACATAATTCCTGACACCCACAACCGAAGGAAGAGAGTGACATATTTTGGTGTAGGGTCTCAGACCATGGTCTGCTACACCAAGGCAGGGAGAGTCACAACAGAAGAAAACCTGCTTATGGCATAGCAACCAGGAAGCAGAGAGAGAAGGCAGGAGTCAGAGGGTGACACTCCTCCAGTGGAATGCCTCTTCAGACCTCACCTTACCTCTGCATGGGAGCTTAGCCATATCCTTGCCTGGTTTTAGCATCTTCCAAAGACCCACCTCTGAGTAGCAGAGGCTTTGGGGGAGGGGCGCCCATCTATAGCAGACGCTGAATGAAAATAACTTGAATGCTTGAATTAATTGACTCCTACTTTACTCCATTGGCTGGGTTGTGAAAATATCAGTGGAAGGTACTGTACCAATTTCCATTCTTGGATTCTTCTAGGCTTCTTAAGAGAAAAAGAACCAGTATCTGGAAATAGTAATTAATTGATCTGGCATTTATTTCTCTTTAATGTTTCATAAACACCAAAGTTAATGTAGACAGAAAATAGGGTCAATACAATGTCAAAAAAAGTATTGACTATGTCTCTTTGAAAATGGGAAACCAACCAAGGCACAGGGGCAACTCTTCAGCTCAGCATAAGTGGAGCATTACAGACATGAAGAGACAGCCTCCTGGTCCTGCTCGAGCTTCTGCGGGGTGAGTTTGCAGTGCCTTAGCTGGGTTTCTAGGTAGGTGAAACGGCACTGGATTATTGTTTGCAGCTACTTCTGTGTACCTTAAAGAAATTCGCTGCCAAATCTTTTCTGGTGACTCAAGTTTGAAAGGGAGACAAAATAATGGTTCAGAGGAGCAGCCTCTGTACTGATACTGCCACAAATAGTGTGATGTGGACCCAAGAAGGTAGATTTCACTCTGCTGCTTTGTGGTCTGCAGTAGGACAGTTCATCTTTGTGAACTTGTTTCATAACTTATGATGCTGTTATGATTTGTGCCTAGTTGTTTCCCCAAAGCCTCATGCCGTCATGGGATGGACTTTTAGAGTTGAGTAGTGTTGCTGATTAACTCAGGATCCACTGAGACCATGGGTATGAGTGCCACTGGGATTATGGGTGTAAGTGCTGCTGGGATTATGGGTGTGAATACTGCATCCAGCCTGGGGTGGATGGCCCGAATGCAACTTAAGGGGGACAGACTTGCTCCATGGCCATTGCTGCTTTTACTCCTCCTACTTGCTGTTGCTCTTTAATCGCCACCATGAAAGGTTGCTCTCTGCCATGTGCTGCTCTGCCTTGCAGCCAGCTGAGTATGGACTGAAACCTCCAGTAACTGTGGGCTAAATAAACCTTTCTTTCCCTCATTTTGAGTGTCAGCAGTTTGTCCCAGCCGCGAGAGCAGAGTAACTGAGACAGATAAACACATAACACAATGCTTAGGCAAACTCATGTGGTTGCTATGGAGATAACAAGAGATAAAATAAGTGAAGGAACTTCACAAACTGAAAGGCAATATGACTTTTAATTGTTAAAATAATATTATGGATGGAGCATACAATTCAAACTGCTGTCCATGAATGTGGCCCACAATGAACACATATTCCATTTTTAGTTTCAAAGCTCCAGGCTTATTCACAGTTTACCACTTCCTGTATTGAATAGAATCTTGTGCTAGGGAAAAAGATCTAGTAATTGGATAAAACAAAAACCACTCAATCTCTGATCAAAGAATCCAAATTATAAGCATCTGCCATATCCTTTCAAAGGATATTCTTTAAATGATTTAGGAAGCTTTCTAGGTTCTCAGGCGTTCTTCTTGAGGCTAATACAGAAAACTTACTTACCCAAGAGGGTTGGTTGACTAATTAGACAATCTGGACTAACTTGCTATTCCCAGCTGTCCAAATAAAAACCAGCCTGGATGGTGGAAGGCTTGGTGCCGAACAGGAAGGGGCAGGAGCTGAGCAAGAGTCAAATGCAAGCGAAGACAGCCCAGCCGGCTGCTCTCCCAACACGCCTGAGAAGCAACATCTTTATAAGACTGAAGAGTTTATTTGAACTCTAGCTAAAAGGAACTAAGTACCAGTCACCACGAACAAGGGTGATCTTTATCTGACTTTGTTGGCCCGGGAGAAAGGGAAGGAATCTTAAAAGGCTTCACCAGCTGCAGGCTTCTCACAGAGGACACCTCCCGCACATTGCTGACATGTCTCAGATTTTTCCATCCTTACCTTGTATTAGAAGAAATTGCTGTGGACTCAGGGCCCTCCCACACAAGTGACCCCATGTGGGTGTTATCAGTGACAAACCCCCACTCCCCTGGATCACCACTTTTCTTCTCTGTTTCTGATCAAGGCCAGCGACTGCTTTAGGCCGGGCTTTGTGATCCCCACTGGCTTGATTTCCCTGGGAAGCCTTTCTCCAGCACCTGTGAGCCCTCACCCCCAGAGAGAGAGGGCTAATGTGCTAATTACCCCGAACCCAAAAATGTAAGCTGTAAACAAAGGCGAGCTGTGTTTATCATCCATCAGTTTTATGACCTTCTGATGGTGATGATATCAGTGGCGTTTACACTGGAAGACCGCACAGTGCTGAGGAGCAGCTGGCCTCTTCTGTTGCTACAGAGCGGAGGATGATGTGGCCCATTAATTGTAGTATTTGCACCAAAGGGAATGTTGCTTTGGCCAAATGGCCAATCTCAGTTCTTGGAGTTGCCAAATAAATTATTTTCAAAAATCTTAAAGTCAGCTTGGATGATCTTCAAATAATCCGTGGTTTGGGGGCCTACATTTCCCCCAAGTGAAAAAAACGAAAATGCATTCTTTCTGAGCTGTAACTTGATATATACATGATTTGAAGACGGCAGGCAACGGTGATCCCCAGGAGGGAAAGGAAGAGGGAGAGGGAGAGAAAGAGGAAAAGAGGTGGGCATTGGTTAAGATGTACAAAGCAGAGCCCCAGCCAGCTCTGATTTGAGGAGCGACCTTCAGTATGTCCCACTGCCTGAGCTCACGCCTTGTTTGCCCACCTGAGAGCTGAGGCGAAGATGCTTCGCGATCTGAAGACCAGGAGGATCCAAGCAAAGCATAGATTCATAAAATGTGGCATGTGCAATGTTTACGCCAATGTGTGGTTTCTGATCAAAGTCACCATTGCTGGGGCCTTGAGCAGAAACTTCTGGCTGCACATGTGAGACACGCAGCTGCCTCTGGCACCTATAAACTATGACTTGGGAGGTGCTGAGCACAGTACTGGGGGTCTCCAGAGCCTGCTCCTTTGGCACCAAGACCCCTTCGAATTGAGTCCTGCCAACATGTGGAGACGTGGCTGTGTGAACTTTGGCTGCGGTCGGGGTTCGCGGAAGGTACAAAGGACTTGCTGGGGAAGCCCCAAGTGCGTTTTTGCCCCTGAGCACCTTGTCCTTCATTTATAGACCCCTGGGAAAACGAAGCCCATCTGTTTCTCATTCATTTACACTTTACTCATCAAAATGTTGGTTTTGGTTGGATGCCTATGTTTTTATTTCAAGAAACCCTTAAGAACACTAACAGAATGGGGGGAAGATGGGTGATTAGGAGTGCGGACAACCCTGGAGTCTGCCCCATTTCTAGCGTTACATCGGCGGCAAGCAGTTTTTTCCTTACCTTCCACACTTCCACTTAGTTCCCCTGAGCTATTTAAGAAACTAAAAGAAAGGAAGAAATGTGGGACTTCGCTTCTACCCCACTGCAAGAGACTTAGAAACCAACTAGAATCTGGCCGTAAGAGGGGATGGTCACAGGGCTGCAGATTTGCCCTTTCTTTGTCTTTTATTTTAAAGAATCAGCTACTTTGTCTTGGTTCACGAAAGTGCATGAGTGGCCGGGAACTGTTTGCCCTGTTGACTTCAGAGAAAGGGATAATGAGTCTACTAATTTTTCCTTTTATTTGTCAAATAGTCTTGAAACTATGAATATTTGTGAGCTGCAAGAAAAATAAATACAGTCTACTCTCGGGCATTTTCCAAAGGTTTTATATGCTCTGGAAGCAGTGTTTTCCTTTGCTTTGAGTCAAAAATCGGTAGTTTGAGGTATTTTAAGTGGGAACTGAATTCCTTCCTTGCTTGCAGTTGTAAACTTGCCGATCTTTTGGAAGCAGAAATAAAGTTAGATTACGTTTTGTCTCCATTGCCACCAGGAAAAGGAGAGGAGATAACTTCCTAACCAGGCCTTGGTTTACACATTCCTGTGCAGCAACCATCTTCTACACATTGTAGGAATGTTTTGAGGAATATCTCATTTAAAGGATGAATTACTGTCGCTTAAGCGGCATGTGTATTGTGGAACCTGAAACAGGCCCTATTTGAAGAGTTATAGGATTTACAATGTTATCAAGTTTTGAGAGTGATAAACCTATGTTACTAGTATTAGGTATCTTGTCAACAACTCTGTGACATATTGATTTTAATGGTGCAACAATGAAAGGCCCATAGAACCTTCTAATTAATTTCCATTTTTCTTAGCATTGATTTTGTTATCTGTGCCAGGCAGTGCAAGGCCAATATAATCCAGAAAACTAATCGAGCCAAAGAAACCTTGTTGATAACCTACTACTATTATGGACTATTGGACCATATGTACAGCTACTTTCTCTCAGAAATAAGAAGAAAGATTTGTAGTAATAGTGTTTAGAAAATACATTGTGTCTGCATGTTGTACTCTGAATAACTACTACAAAGACAACAGTATGTGATGTATTAATTATTGGAACTGTCCCGCTAGCCTGTTTTGAAACTTATTGTTATTTCTTTCTCATTAAAATTAATAAAATAAAAAAATAATATAAAGAACATTTGGGTGTGGGGCTGTCATAAGGGCATGGAGTGTGTTCTGGGACCTGGATCTACTTCAGTTCATCTGAGACCTGTCACTTAGCATTAACTAAAGGAAATTATTCACTCACTTTATTAAAGGACTCATAGCAGTGTCCAGTCTCGCAGCACATTGCTAGATGACAATTTCAGTGGCGTCAACACTCCTGCTGTGGCTGAGCACAATTAGAGATGAGCTCAATGAGACCTCATGACTGTTATGGGTCATCAGTAAGACCCCCAAATTGCATCCACATCTTAGGCTTAGAAGCAGTGAGGTGCTTAATGTGGTGCTTCTATGTCTTTTATTTCCTTAATTATAGGCTTCATCAATTGAGAAAAAAATTTAAAATAGATTTGAAAGGGAAATATATGTATATTTTTTGTTATATTTCTCTTGTTTCAGAAATGAAAAAATAAAATGTGTATGTTGTAATGGAGGAAATAGTGCTTGCTCTGTACTTGGTGCTATGCCAGTGCGCACCCTTTTGAGTTCTCAGTGATCTGAAAAGCCCCTTGTGGAATGTGTGCCATAGGTTCATGGCCACTGTACTATGCTAAGTACATATTATAGCTAAAAAGCTTGTGTCACATATACTTGAGGCATAGGGCTATTTTTCAAGGGACAGGGTTGGTCCATTAACCAAATGTTGACAGGAAGGCCTTCTGATTGCTCACGAGATGTTTTGTTTCTAAAGTATCTTTTTCATACCTTGTGCTAGCCTGTTGTGATCACAAAATATCACAGACTAGTGGCTGAAAGAACAGAAATTTACTCCTGACAGTTCTGGAAGCTGGAAATCCTCCATCAAAGCATCCGGAAGTGTGTCTCTCTGGGGTTTGCACCTGGCTATCTTCTTCCTGGGTGTCCACGTGACTTTCTGCCTGTGACATATAGTCTCTTCTTGTCCTGGGAATTACCAATCCTATTGGATTCCGAGTGCCATTCTTGCATTCTGGGAGGACACTGTGTGATCTGTCCCATGCCTCTTTGTACAATGTGTTATGTGTTTATGGTAGTTACAACAAACTGGCACAAACTCAGTGATTTCAAGGAGCAGAAATATCTACCTCATAATTCTTAAGACTAAAGCCCAAAATGGAGAGTGTCAGCAGGTCAGGTTCCTTCTGAAAGCTCTAGGGGAGAAATCTATCCTGCCTCCTTGAGCTTGCAGCACTCCAGCTACACCTTGGCTCGTGGGAGCGGAGTTCCATTCTTTGCTCCATCTTTGCGTGGTCCCTTCCATCTCTTCCTCTTCTTTGTCATTTCATGACAGACATTATTGGGTTTAGGATGCATCCTCAGTGACTTCCTGTCACCATCCTTAATTCAATCACATCTACAAAGGTCGTTTTCCAAGTTAGATGGCTGTGGCAGGTTTCAAGTACACATCTCTGGGGAGGACCGTGCAGTGGGGCGTGGTACTCATCAGCCTGCTATTGGAGGATTAATTCATCCAATCAAGTACACTGGGCACCATACTGATTTGTATCATAATTACATATGGTGGCAGTGCCCGATAGGTAAATTGAGACATCTTACTTTTCTAGGCTGTTCATAAATGCAAAGCAACTCTTGTCAACTGTGGCAGAAAGAGCCACATGACTATTAAAGGCACGGACCCTTCTTGAGAGCTTGTTTGGAGATTCTAGCAGGGGAGTGCAGGGACTCATACAGCCTTGTCTGAGGAACTGTTCTTCTCTATCAGGGGTGGTCATCCTCTTCCACTGAATGCACAGCATCAGGAGGAACACACATGGAGCAGTGAGAAAAGAAGGGGACACCTTCCTAGCTAGCCAGATCAGGCAAATCAACCCTGGCCATCAATGGGGTGACAAGATATTGCAGCTACTTCACTCTCACACTCTGGATCTTTCTTTTGAAATGTAGAGTTGTGCTAGGTTGCAACTGCTTAACTGGAGCTCCATTTCCCAAGTCCCTTGAATTCTGATATCAACATGTCCTAAATTCTGGGACATGGACTATGAATAGAAGTGATGAATGTCATCTCCAAGTCAAGGTGATTACATATTCTGCATGCTTTCTTTGTAGTCCCCTTGCCTTTCCTAGCAGACTTAAGAGGCCATCTGAGTATGGCACCTTCACAGGATGAAAGAATACCTGAGTCATCACGTAGAGCTACAGGCAGATACAGCCATCAAGAAATATCCTAATAAAAATTGTATGCATAACAAATAAAAGTTTATTATATATAGCAAACCCCAGAGATCCAGGGATTGTCTCTTCTAGAAGTTAGTTTATCCTGACTCATACTCCAGCTAGCATTATATAATATATGCACACCACATGCAAAATAAAATGCATTTTATAGTGAAATTGAAGCATTGGTCCCCATGATGGCCATCACATTGTCTTAGCAAGTTAGGAACTGATCATATGGCATCATTTGCGAAAAGATATGTTCGACTGTGTCTGAAAGAGATTTTAATATGAAAATGTTTTTAAAAATGGATAAACATTCTACCCATCTTACCTTCACTCTCAGTTTCCTGGGAGATGACCAAAAATCAGTAGTGACATTGCACGATTACTTCATGGAAAGAATATCATGGTGTGGGAAGTGGTTATGATGTTGTGGGAAAGAGACTGACTTTTACTCCCAGAAGAATTTGTGTTTAAAGAGTAACTGTGCCAAGTAACTGAGAAACTTTGACAAATTATTTAATATTTCTATGTCTTAGCTTTCCGTTCTGTATAAAAATGTGCATAATGACATCTACTTTGTATATAGTGTGTTGCAAAGACTAAGTGAATTACAGGAAGAATGTCGTGTGCGTAGTACGTAGCTGAAATAATGACTATGTTTGTTTCACTGCCATTATTGCTCTGTGGCTGATATTTATTTTAATATGTTTTTTCTTAAAATCCTTCTGATTGGAAAGAAAATACTTGTGATGGCTTCTGTTTGTGCCACCAACTTCTGGCTTGGCTCAATGCTTGTAACATCAATATTGCCAAACACGATCACAGCCACCAGCGTGTGAGCTGAGTCAAAGCATTCTGGAACACATCCCTGTCTTTGGCCCCATGCCAGGGCTTTCCATCAAGAAGAAGGTCAACCTAGATGGACACAACCCTGGCATGTCTTCAGTGAATAGTGATGGAGACCGACAGGTCAGACCTTCCAGAGATCTCAAAATAGAGTATATTCAAACAGATAAAACCGTGAGAGTCAGGTTAAATTTTAAATTGGGTAATTAAGTTAATTACACAATTATTGAGTAATTATTAATTAATTGGGCCTTAGGGCTGTTTTCACCATCTCTACCTTGACTATGAGACCAACATCACACCTCTATGGACCTACCTGGTGTTAAAATTACCATACAAGGGAGAGACTATGTATGTTTCATCTATTATTGTATTTTAAACACCAAGCACAGTGTTTGGCACATACTAAGTGTTCAGTGAAAATCTAAAGAATGAATGAATACTAACTAGGAAAGGCATAAGTGGATCAAAGCCTAACACTAAGGTATTTCCTCAGTAGAAGAGTCCCTCACTCTCAGTAGAAGAGTGAGTTCAATTCAAGCCCTATTTCCTACACAATTATTATTTCAGATAGAGGTAAGTAATATGTACTAGAATATTAGAAAGCAATAATTGCTATACAGAAAGTGCTATATTTGGGGCTTTTGAGTTTATTGTTCCTTATGGCAGAGATTTGTGGAAGGAGGGGCTAT
>PVJA010037828.1:0-20087 GCA_004027025.1 Myocastor coypus | reverse complement strand
AGCCTCAACTGCATAGCAAGACCCTGTCTCAAAAAGACAAGAAAAAAAAAAAAAAAAGATATGACCTCCCTTTTTGCCGGGCGTGGTGGCTGACACCTGTAATCCCAGCACTCGGGAGGCTGAGGCAGGAGGATCGTTGTGAGTTCGAGACCAGCCTGGGCTACAAAAGTGAGCTCAAAGCTAGCCTGAACTGCACAGTGAGACCCTGTCTCAAAAAGAAAAAAAAAAAAAAGAAAAAGAAAAAAAATTATTTAGTTCCCAACACTCAGAGATTTTACAGTGAAATATATTAAAGTTTCAGTCTCACCTTGATAAACGTGTGAAGATCTGATAACAGCAGGATTTCCTACTACAGCTTAATGACAAATCAGCTGGTGCTGGGTGTTGTCTTTACCTATTAAATTGGCAGTGTAGAAAAAGGAGTGCTTCTATACAGTGGGTAAGAATGTAGCTGGTGAGACCACTGTGGAAATCACTGTGGAGATTTCTCAAAAAAGTAGGTCTAAAGGTTCCATAGGACCCAGCTATTCCCTTTCTTGGTTTATTCCCAAAAGGATGAAAGACATCATATCCATGTTTATAGTGCAACAGTTTGTATTAACTAATCTTGGAAACAACCCAAATAGCCATCAACCAATTGATGACATCCACCAATTCTAAAGGATTGGAGGATAAGGAAATATAAAAACTTAAATAATCTGAGATTCTGGATTGGATCCTGAAAGAGAAGTGCACTAACTGAAAAAAAATAGTAAAATCAAAAGAAAGTCTAAGCAGGTATGGTAATGCATGCCTGCAATCCCAGTACTTGGAGGATTTAGGCAGTAGGATTGCCACCAGTTCAAGGCCAGTTTGGGATACATTCAAGACCAGCCTGGACTGCATAGCAAAATCCTGTCTTAACAAACAAACAAACAAACAAATCCAAAACAAAACAAAACAAAACAAAATCATAAGAATCCCAAACCAAACAAAATATAACAAAATTTGTAATGTAGTAAGCAATGATACACTAAAGTTATGCTCTACAAAATGCTAGTTATTAAGAAGAAGAATAAGCAGTATAATGTGAATGCTGTAGTAGTTTTGCAAATATAAACTTAGGTCTATGAGTTTCTTTAAAAAAAAAAAAAAAGAGAAGTGAAGAAATAGTAGCAAGCTTTTACTTACTTTAAATTCAGATAAGCATTTCGACCCACATAATTTCCTAAAAGAAATAAATGAGACATTCTCTAGAGATGAAATGTTTGGATTAACTATAGTAATCTTTGAAGCAATACAGAGATAAAGGCAATGCTAGAAGACCACAGAATGGAACTATTTCTATTTTTTCCTCTTTAAAGAAAAATTATATGGAGATCTAAAATTATAAACCAACCAGGTTTTAAACTATGCAGTTAAACTTTGCAATATATCTAAATGCAGAAAGTTTTAGAAGTATTTAAAAAGGAGAGTAGTGATAACTATGACATAATTTGGCTTCAACCCAGCAAGTCAGGTCAGATTAACTGCAATCTTGAAACTATTACTTGTTTTCTAGTTTTGACAAATGCTGTAAATATAGTAAATCTGATTTCAAGAAGGCATTTACTAAAGTAATATAAAATATCTTTGTGTACTAGATAAAATCAAATATATTTTTATTGACTGAATGACCATTCATAGGTTTATGACAATATATGAGGCCAATCTACTATTAGTATTGTCTATAGGCAGATCAAATGGATTTTCTATGAAGTTCTGAGATAAACACTGTTTTCCATTAAGTAGGATAAGACATTATCAACTACACAGATACAATAGATGCTAGAAAAATGAATGTAGATCAGAAGTTTAAAAATTGTCTTATAAGAAATCTAAAGGAAAACTACAGGAGATATAATTTATAGGCTATGAGATAAAAATACATTTTTGGCTAACTACAGTGGTTCTGTTCATAGTATATAGTTGCTGGTAAAAGGGCTAAAGGGGCCATACTTAACAGAGAGCAATATTTATGTTTTTGAAGGTGGGGTTTCTTCTGACAAACTGAATGTTTTTTTTTTTTTTTTTAATTTTATTTATTTATTTATTTTCTTGTTTCACAACCTTTGTTTGTTTATTCACTCATTTTTATGGCCAGCTCAGCCTGCCCCGAGGGCAGGGCTGGTGCAGCATGTGGTGCCGGGGATCGAACCTTGGTCCCTGAATCCTCCCCAAGCTTTCCCAAGCAGGGGCTTTAGACCACTGAGCCATCCCACCGGGCCCCTCTTTTCTTTTTTTTTTTTTAAACTGAATGTTTTCTACATTTCATTCAGCAGATTTATTTAATTGAAGGATAAAAATGAGAATAAGTAAATTTCCATGGTAGACAGCAAAATCACAAATGCCTTTAAACAATAACCTTTCTTTAGAAGTCATCCTACCCAGGTGGGTGCAGGTAGTCTCACTTTATATCGTTTCTGATGATATGGTAAATGTGGATAGGGCAAACTCTGTTAGTTAACATAGAGATGCTTATTTATTAATGTAGTAAGAGCTAGTGAGTGAGACTATTTTATACATTCTAATTCAACATAAGGCCACAATGGCAGTAGAGCTAGAGCTGAAGGAAAACCCCACCACACCAATCCAAACCAAACAACAATAACAACAATGAAAAAAAAAAAATTGAGAGAGCACACTTTTACAAAACTGGCATTAGAGGCTGGTGAGTAATTTTCCTATAATATCTTAGTTGCTGCCCCTGCTGTAACAGAAACAGCTCCACTATACTTTATTTATTATTAGGACCACTGAAGTACCACTAAATAAAAATGTTCCGCATTTATAAATAAAATAAGGCAAAATGAGGGGCCCGGCGGGATGGCTCAGTGGTCTAAAGCGCCTGCTTGGAAAAGCTTGGGCTCCATACTTATTTGCCTGGCTGGTGAATGTGTATGAATCATATGAGTAAAAAATATGAGTGATTAAAATGCATGAGGGGATAATAAATTCAGTTTAGGATATGTTGATGGTTGAGATGCCCAGAGACTATGGTTATACAGATCTATAGTTCAATAAGAGAAGCTGAGACTGAAAGTGGGAATTTTAGATGCAACAGTTTACATATGATAGTTAGGAACTATAAAAATAGAAAAGTAAAGGGTAAAAACAGTAGTGGGTAAGTATGGAATCTGAAGAATATCACCACCTAAGTAGTGGGCATACAAATAACCTTCAAAAGAAAAAAGAAGTAAGTCTATAAGATGCAGTATGGAAGTACAGACAGCTGTAGAACGAAATTGCCAGAACATGGAAGGGTGGAGAAAGAACAATGAAATAAGGACATAAGAACACTGGGAAAGATAATTAGAAGAGCGTTGATGCCCTGGGTGAGAACAGTTTCAAGAACACAGTAGAAAAGGAAGCCCAGTTTTACTGAGATGAGAAGTTAATGCGAGAAAAAGATGTGCTCACAGAAAATATCACTTGTTTGAGAACGTAGGTAAAGAGGAGAATGTGCTGACAGTAGCTAGACAAAAGCAGGATCAAAAGAGGTTTACCTAAGATGATGAAACAAGCATTAATGTGCAGGATAAAAGAACTACTGGAGTGAGACTGAATACTGAGTTGAAGTGACAAGGCTACTAATAAAGGCTGGAGCTTGTTGTACCAATATGCATCTAAGTGAAAATGCTATGACCACAGTTCTTGCCTAGGATGGCATAGCTTATGTGGTGTGATTCCTTACTCAGTTTGGGTACTGACTAATGTTAGGTATACAGGTTGGTTAATGATACCCACATGAAAGATGATACCTATTTTGAAAAAATGAATTGAATCAAATGGATTCTTCTTTTTAGGAGTATGAACTAAGATACACAGATATAACTGATGATTGGGCTGGAGAGATGGTTCAGTACAATAAGCACCTGCCTGGCTACTGTAAGGTCCTGAGTTCAATCCCTGCTACACCCCCCCCCCACACACACACAAGAAAGAAATAACTGATGATCACAATATTTGGATGAGTAGAGATGGAAACTCAGATGAAAGGGTAGTGGCACAAAAAGAAAGAGTGTTAGGGGCCATATTAAATCCGGTTACACAAAACAAAAGCAGGGAGTGGCTGAAGGAAGCCCCTGTAAGAACATAAAGAGGTGGACAAGGAAGTGTGTGAGGAGAGACAGAAGCTAAATGACAGACCATGTTCCCTTAGGAGAGGCAGAAAGAACTGCCCTGGCATCTGACAGCTTTTCAGTTATGAGGTAACAGGAAAAGAAAAGTGAAAGTAGAAAAAGCTGATTTCAAACAAGACTAAAAAGCCTAATTTTTGGAGCCGGGCATGGTGGCGCATGCCTGTAATCCCAGCACTTGGGAAGCTGAGGGAGGAAGATCAGTGTAAGTTTGAGACCAGTCTGGGCTACAAAAGTGAGCTCAAGGCTGGCCTGAACTGCATAGTGAGATCCTGTCTCAAAAAGACAAAACAAAACAAAACACCCAAAAAGAAAAACAAATGTGCTGCTATGAACATAGAAGCACAGACATCACTATGATATGATGTTTTCAGTTCATCTGGGAAAATTCCCAGTAGGAGGATAGTTGGACTGAATGGGATTTTTAGTCCTAGGTTTTTTTTTTTTTTTTTTTTTTGTCTTTTTTGAGACAGGGTCTGGCCATGCAGTTGAGGCTGGTCCTGAGCTCACTTTTGTAGCCCAGGCTGGTCTCGAACTCGCACACGATCCTCCTGCCTCAGCCTCCCGAGTGCTGGGATTACAGGCATGCGCCACCACACCCAGCTAGTCCTAGTTTTTAAAGGAGTCTCCACATTAATTTCCATAATGGTTGCACCAGTAAATCCTGAGGGGATCTGACTGATCTTGTCAGATACTAAAGTTACATGGTTTGTTATATAGGTCTTGGCTTAACTTGGGCTTAACCATGAGGCATAAAAAGTAAAGCTAGACTAGTACGATGACTTGTAAAAGGCTCAAGTCAACAGCTTCCGACATTGCCAATTCTGCCAATAAACCACCGCTAGAATAGAATATTGGACTAGTATACAACTATTTTCTCTTAGTTCAATGAGAAGAAATATTTGCACCAACAGTGTTTAGAAAACTTATGTTTGCATCTTGTACTATGAACAACTACTATAAAGACAACAATAAGCAGTGTATTGATTATTGTGGCTGTCTTACTGATAGGTTCTGAAATTGTCTCATTGCAGTTCAGGCTGGCCTTGAACTCACTTTTGTAGCCCAGGTTGGTCTTGAGCTCTCACTGAACTTCCTGGCTCAGCCTCCCAAGTGCTGGGATTACAGGTGTGCACCACCATACCTGGCCTCATTGCTATTTCTGGTTGAAATTAATAAAATTTAAAAAAGGAAAAAAAAGTTATGTCATTATGAGCAACTACATTCAACCATATTTGAAAACTGATATAAAATGGATCAATTCCTACAAAATACAGTATTATTAAAAGAAAAAAATGAACTTAAGTAATAGGGATACTGAAGTGACAGTTATAGACTACCATTTACAAGAAAACAGAGGACCAAGTAGATGGCTTTGTTAAAGGCTCCACCTAATGATGAAGGTGAAGTTAATTATCATTTCATGTAAGTTCTTGCAGAAGATATACGGTGAGTAAAAGCTGTCCAAGTTAACCTCAACATAGCATTTTGACGCTGTACAAGGTAAAAACACTATGACAAAGCCAATCCAGCCACATAGTGAATGTAGTATGGAGGAAAACTCGAATATGTTTCCATGTTTACTGAGGTAAAAATATATTTGGTTATCTAGGACAGCGGTTCTCAACCTGTGGGTCACGACTCCAGTGGGGGTCAAATGACCAAAACACAGGGGTCAGCCTAAAGCCATCAGAAATCATAACTGTAATAAAATTACAGTTTCAAAGTAGCCATCAAAATTATTTTTTGGTTTGGGGTCACTGCAACATGAGGAACAGTATTGCGAGGTCATGGCATTAGAAAGGTTGAGAACCACTGTTCTAGGAAGTCTTACATTAGAACATTTGCAACATAAAGCAGTGAAAAGTATAAATAACATACCAGGCACAAAAGTTAACACTGCCTAAGTGTTTATCTTAATAAGTATGAGCTTTGGCTTCTAGTTCAAAATTACAACATATCCTCAGTGATTCTCAACAACCCTCTTTCCTCTCAATTTACCAACTTCCACGCACCTGGCATTGTACTGTGTCAGTAGTAATATCCCTCAGGTGTGTTATGGTTGAACATGAACACCAAGAACACTTGCTCTATTGTTTGAGATAAGGTTGGATTTTTCTTCCAAAGTTACAAATTTGAAACTATGATCAGATTTTCCAAATTAGGATAAAAATGAAAAGAGACCAGAGTCACACAAGGGGGAATCTGCTGTTGATCTCACAAATCCAGTATGTCTGGCTAACTTCAATTAGGATAACCTTTGATTTAACAAATGAAATAAGTATTTTGTTGTCATTTTGATATGACATGGAAATCAATGAGTTTGTAGTTTCTTTTATATTTCTGGAGATGTACAATTTGTATTTATTTATTTTTTGTGCAAGGTCTCACTGTGCAGCTCAGAGTCAGTGATCCTCCTGTTGTCAGCCTCCCTAGTGGTTGGATTACAGGCAGGAGCCACCATGCCTGGACTCCATCAGCAGCTCAGCATGCCCAGGGGCAGGGCCATTGCAGCATATGGTACCAGGGATCAAACCCTGGCCTCTGTGCTTGCCTAAGCAAGCGCTTAGTCTGCTGAGCTATCTCGCTGGCCCTTACTCTGTTTTTCAGTACAGTTTCATCATCTATCCCCTGCTAATGTGTGCAGATGAGACAAGGTAAAAGATGACAAGAAAAGAGATGTGTCGATCATGCCTATGTCACTGTACTGCTTTATTTTTACTAGTCAGGACAACAGAGAAGTACAGGTTGTATACTGTTTACTTGCTTTCATTTTAGATTTTTGATGCTGGGGAGATATATTTCTTCACATTAGCATCATAAGAATTGATGAGAAGATTGTAAAATCTATGGGAAGCATGTTACATGGACATAAATTTAAAAGATTACACAGGAGTACTTTCCCAGGGGATTGTCAAGCTTCTCAATTCTCTACAACATGCTGGTAGTTTCTGATTTTCTTTTATCCAGAAATTCTCACAGGAATAAGCTGAATAATTTGTAAGAAAGCCTTTTTCTTTAGCTCCCTTGCTCTCTATGTAACACAACATCAAAAGGCCTGTGGTCTGTAACTCTTTTGAAACTAACTAAATCTCAGAAATGCAGAAAAGAAGTATACTCAAAGTTTTAGCAAAGAATTATAGGCTCATGTTAAGTACAGTGATCTTTTTGTTAAAAAAATCTACAAGTAGGAACTGTACGATTTTCATTGTTCTTACTATAGAACTAACCATAGCAATAGTGATGTCAGTCTTCCAACAAACCTTTTATGGTATGAACCTGGTCTACATTTAAAGCAAAACAAAACAAAAGTTTGTAATAAGTACTACTATTTTTACATTTAGAAAAAAACAATTGAATCATATCTACTTATAAGAAAAATGTATCAAAAGTTTACATGACATACTGTACTAGATGGAGACGATACAACAAAATATTAAGTGTTTCTTTTGTTCTTCAATAATTCATATCAGAGAGAATAGGGAAAAAATTGATAATTGTAACAGTCAAAATCCTGTTATAGAATACATACTGTATACCTATCTCTCTTGAGGAACAAATGCAAACCCTAACAAAAGTATTAGTGTATTTCTTTTCATAACAATAATTTGTAAACATTAGCTTTTTTTTTTTTTTTTTCTGTCTTTTTGAGACAGGGTCTCGCTATACAGTTGAGGCTAGCCTTGAGCTCACTTTTGTAGCCCAGGCTGGTCTCGAACTTGCACCAATCCACCTGCCTCAGCCTCCCGAGTGCTGGGATTAAAGGCGTGCGCCACCACGCCCAGCTCAACATTAGCTTTTATCAGACAACTTTACTAACATATAGCTTTCAAGCTATCGAAATTTGACAATACAGAGTAATTAAAGGAATGCATGCTTTGTAAAACTTCAGAAGTTTCCATTAATTCTAGTAAACATATTTTCTTAAGTCAAGAAGATGAAGATGATTGACTGAAATGCGGCCTGCTGTACCTGTTCCTTGTTTTAGATGACTTCCGAAGTCCATTACTTGGGAAATGCATAATGTCAAAAAAGTATTCCCAAGCCAAACATTGCATTCAGGTAAGAAAAGGAGATTCAAGAGTATAAATTATATTAAACCATGTTGATATTTTTTGAAACTCTTAACATAGAGAAATACTAAGTTATTTACTCATCCCAACTGATCTCATTTAAAAAAACATAAAAAATAGAGCTATACTACATTTAATCTAGTAAATTTGTTTTGTTTGAATTTTTTTTGTTGCAGTACTGGGGACTGAACGCAGGACACTGTGCTTGCTAGGCAAGCGCTTATTCTACTGAGCTATCTCCTGGCCCTTGTTTGAATGTTAATATGTAAGGTCATGTGATAAAACTACTTTTAGACTTTTTGTGTAGTTAAGTACTCTTCTTTAACACTGTTCTCAAAAATATCTGAAAAATAATAATATTCATAAGTTTCTGGTCATAACATTTTATTTTCTTGTCTTTTATATTGCTAGGTTTATGAATGAGTCCTGGTGGTTATAATTTCTTGGCTTAAAAATGTAGACCAGCAGTTCTCAACCTGTGGGTCGCGACCCTGGTGGGGGTTGAACGACCAAAACACAGGAGTCACCTAAAGCCATCAGAAATCATAACTGTAGCAAAATTACAGTTTTGAAGTAGCCACCAAAATTATTTTTTTGGTTCCACAACATGAGGAACTGTATTGTGGGGTCATGGCGTTAGAAAGTCTGATGTAGACTTTTTAAAAGATTCATGTAGAATAGTTACCATTCCTATACTACATACGTCTTTTTAATGACTTTTCTTAGAGAAATACAAAAAAAAAAATTTCGAAAAAAGGTTATAAAGAACTTTGAAGACAAAAAAGGATTAATGTGTGTGGTGCATGTTCCATTTAAAGTTTTTAATTAAGAAAGTACTGTTAGTGGGGTGCTAGGGGGGAAAAAAAGAAAGTATTGTTATAGACTGAATTAATATCATATGTTTATGTGCTAACTCCCAATATGACTACTTGGAGAAAGAGCCACTAAGGGGGTGATTAAGATTAAAGAATGGGTGAGAGGAAATCTAGTTCAGTAATACTGGGTCCTCATAAAAATGGAAAGTGACAGCTTTGGCACATACCAGCAAAAAGCCACATGAAAAGCAAGGAGAAAGGAGGGGAATAGAACCCGCTAGCACACTGATCTTGGACTTTCTGCTTCCAGAACTGTAAGAATATAAATAGCTCTTGTTTAAACTACCCAGTCTATGGTACTTTTATTATGGAAGCTCTAGAAAACTAATAGTCATCCTTTGATATCTGTGGGGGAATGGGCCCAGGACCCCTGGTAATACCAGACTGCAGAGACTTGAGTTAACTCTCATATGCAAGACTGTAGTATTTGCATGTATTCTATGTATATGTGTACTTTAAATTATCTTCTTTAAACATAATTCAATATCTACTACAGTGTAGTACTACATAAATAATTGTTACGCTACACTGTTTGGGGAATAATAACAAAAAGTCTGTTCATATTAAGTATAAATATGATATTCCATTTTTGATCTACAGTGAGTTGAATCCAGGGATCCAAAACCTGTACATAGGGCTGGGGATGTAGCTCAGTGGTTTAAGCACCAGCCTGGCAAGCGCCAGGTCCCAAGTTCAGTCTCCGGTACCACAAACAAAACAAAACACCTGTACATACAGAGGACTAACTGTACAATTACACTATGTATACTATCTATATGATATATATATATATATATATATATATATATATATATATGAATTTTGAAGAATAAATTTAAAATGCATAGCTCAGAGGGAATCATTCTTTTTCTTTTTTCTTTTTTCCAGCACTGGAAATGGACTCAGGGCCTTTGCAGTGAGCTACATCCCAACATTCCCCCATTACCCCTTTCTGTTAATTTAAAAATTTTCAGATGGGGTTTTTATAAATTGCTAAATTGTCCATAGTGGCCTTAACCTTGTAAGCCTCCTGCTTCAGCTTCCTAGGCATGCACTGCCACACTTCGCCATTATCCTAATTTTTTTCCATTTTTATTTTGTTATTCGTATAGGTTTGCTGTGCATAATGACTACATTCTTTGTGGGGATCTGGTGTGTACACATAACATATCTTAATTCCTTCTCATCTCTCTTTGCTTCCCTTCTCTTGCCTCGTCTTCTTTCTCCCTTTCTCTATCTTGTCTTCCTTTTCGCAAAAGATCTAAATTTTAAGTTTTCTATTTCTTTGCTGTAGGGGAAAAAAAAAAACATATCAGATACTTAAGTATCTTAAAGCAATATATCTTATTCCTTTGGTCAAGTTGCCTATCCATCTGCCATCTGTCTTACAGAAAATCTTGTTATCTTGCAGCAAACACACCCACCTAATTTTTCTTTAGGAGTCTCTTAGATATTCTGGGCTCTTGCTTTTCCATATGAAGTTTATAGAGACAAGGAGTTTCCATAAAAAATCAAGTTAGGATTATTTTTTATTTATTTATTTATTTATTTATTTATTTATTTATTTATTTTTGTCTTTTTGAGACAGGGTCTCGCCATGCAGTTCAGGCTGGCCTTGAGCTCACTTTTGTAGCCCAGGCTGGTCTCGAACTCACACCAATCCTCCTGCTTCAGCCTCCCAAGTGCTGGGATTACAGGCGTACGCCACCACGCCCAGCTAGGATTTTTTTTTTTTTTTAAATTTTGCTAAAATCACACTGATTTATATGAGTCAGTCTGGGGAAAACTGATTTATTGGCTATACCGATTATAAGAAATCGAAGATAGCAGTGCTAAGTCCACTTAAATTTTAATGTTCTGCAATAGAGTTTATAGTCATTTTTTGCAGCAGTTTCATAACTTTTATATCTGTTGTTTCAGTTACTCATCTCTCATGGGATGAGAGAAATACTCAACACTTAAAATGAAGGAAGGAAAACTTTATTTAGCTCACAAGTCTGGAGGTTTCAGTCCATACTCGGCCGGCTCCAAGGCAGACTGGCATATGACAGTGAGCAACCTTTCATGGTGGTAGCAAAGAGCAAGAGAGCAAAATAGAGGAGTAGCAGCAACAATGGCAGCAGAGAGTCTGTCTCTCTTATGTTACATTCAGGTTATCTGCCCCAAGGCTGGGGGTAATACTCACATCCCTAATTCCAGTAGTACCAAGATCCATAGTCCCAGTGGATCAATGAGTTAGTCTCAAATTCTAGAAGTCCCTACCCCACAATTACAGGAGGCTTTAGGAGGACAACTAGACACAAACCATAACATTTATGTAGTCTAAGTCTTTGTTTTCACAGCAAATGGTACCTTTTGTCATTTTTTTTGTATTACAGATGCAACTTATTTTAATAGTCAATCATCTTGCTAAACATCCTATTACTAATAATTTACCTATAAATTATTTTAAGTCAATAGTTATGTTGTGTACACACAAGGGCAGGTTTATTTTTTTCTTTAAAATATTAAAACATTGCATGCTATCCTTCTGTTTCAGGTGTAATACTGTGATCACCATGAAAATGGTAGATGGTTTTGTTTGGTTTAAAAGAAAATATGCCATCTTAACAATAATATATATATATATATTTAACTACAAAAATGGTCCTTTATATCCTTTTTTGTTTTGTTTTGTCTTAGAATACTGATCTCTTGCCTTACTTGAAAGGTGAGAGATCAGTTATGATGATGTGGGCATGTGTTTTGTTTTTCTTTAAAGGGAAAGTTTTAATTTAATTCTCTGTTAGAGAATACAGGATTTTTCTAGAAAAAAATGATTAGAGACCCATCTCATTCTTTTTTAACTACTCTGTAGAATTCTAAATGGCACATATGGGGCTCGGCGGGATGGATCACTGGTCTAAAGCGCTGCTTGGGCAAACTTGGGCGGCTTCAGGACCGCGGTTCGATCCCCGACACCGCATGCTGCGCCAGCCCTGCCCTCGGGGCGAGCTGAGCCGGCCATGAAAATGAATGGATAAACAAACAAGGGTTCTGAAACAAGAAAAAAAATAATAGTAAATAAAAATTATAAAAAAAATAAAAAAATTAAAAAAAAAATAAATAAATGGCACATATGCCAAACTGACTTAACCACTCCTTTTGATCAATGTTATTTTTCATTTATTGCTATGACTAAATTTATATCAATTATAACCGAAAAAAAGAAAAGAAAATATGCTAGAACTTCATTGCAAATAATATTTAGTGCAAGGTCTTAATTGATCATTGTCATCTAAGGGAGGACTTCCTATCTATTCAAATTTTACAAAGATATTGATTTTCTTTCTTTTTTTATTTTTTTAAATTTTATTTATTTATTTTTTTCTTGTTTCAGAACCTTTGCTTATTCACTCATTTTTATGGTTGGCTCAGCCCACCCCGAGGGCAGGGCTGGAGTAACACGTGGTGCCGGGGATCAAACCTCAGTCCCTGAACCCGCCCAAGTTTTTCCAAGCAGGCGCTTTACACCATTGAGCCATCCCGCCAGGCCCCTTGATTTACTTTCCATGAATGAATCAATTAAATTTTTAAACACCCTGCTTCAGTAACATTTTTACTCCTTTAAACTCTCAAGATTATCAACTTACATTTTTTTTTTTTCCAGGTAAACCATACTTGCACTCTTTGCATGCCCTCCTTAGTCACATTTTTTATTACCTCATTTTCTATTCAATAGGAGAGTGTGTAAGTTTGAAATGGCCTTTATTTGAAAGGCAAGAGATCAGTTATAATGACATGGGCATATGTTTTATTTTTCTTTAAAGGGAAGGTTTTAATTTAATATTTGATCATAGGGTTGCAAAGATACCTCAGCAGCGTATACACCTGCTTCACAAGCACAAGGCCCCAAGTTTGATCCTTGGTAAAAAAAAAAAAAAACATTGATTCTTTAGTGGTTACAGAATTATTTTACCTTTCCATACTTTTTTGCTACTTCTGGCAGGGTGTAATTCTCACATTTCATCTAAGGTTTTACCAATCATTGGCATAAAATTGTTTACAGTGCCTTTGTGCACCATCTTCCTGTCTTTTAATCCTCTACGTGACCACAGCATGCATCATTCCTCCCTGCCTTCTGTGGTGCTGGAGATGGAACTCAGGGCCTTACACACGCTCACCCAGCACTCTGCACTGGGCACCACAACCAGCCTCTCTCTCCTCTTACTAACACGTAATACCATTTAATTCTGCTCCTTCTTGTTGGCTGCCAGAGGTTTCGCTATTTTATGGGCTTTTTGATGTGAAACAACTTCAGGTTTTATTGGTAATCTTTATTGACTATCTTCTCTGTTGAGTGTATGGTTTAACTTTATTAATTTATCCCTATTTCTTCTTTTTTAAAGAATTAAAGCTGTTACTCATTTTGTAACATTAAATTGAAAGACTATGTCTTTAATTTTGAGTAGCTTTCTTTCTGTGATATAAACATCCAAAATTATATATCTGAGAAGTCTTTTTTGTGTAGTTTTGCATAGCTGGAAATATTTGTTTACTAGTTCATGAGTTACTCCAAGGTAGGCTTGTGTTTTGATGGCCCTCCACAAGCTCATGTTGGAATTATGGGAGGCATTGTTATGAGCTCTAGATTTTCATCTGGATTCATGCTGGATATCAGGATCCAGGCCCTTAGCTGGAGTCATTAGGACTTAGTGTGTGGATAGATTCCCTGCACTTGTATATGGTTCTTGGGTGAAACTTATAAACTAATAGTATAAAATGTGTCCTGTAGAATATTGTTCACCTTGCAAAAACCCCAAACCATTGACAATCAGCCACCCTTAACCTGAGCACACTTAATGCTACCATTGAATCATGAAGCAATCACACATTGGACTCAGCCACCTCTGCCTAGAACTGAATGAGACTTTGGGGGGACATCTAGATACAAGCAACAACACAAGCATACACTCTCATGTCCAGCTACATTTATAATTTTTCACTCATCATTGCTTCTAGTAGACTTTACTTTTAGAAATTATTTCCCCTTTTTTGTCATTTTACTTAATTTTTTCATAGTTGTTTCCTTAGAGAAGTTCTATTATTTTCTGTCTGCGTGTGACAAACTCTGCTTTTAGTTTTGTTTTGCATTGTTTTTCACCTTGGCTTGAAAGTTTTACTAGGCAGTCAACTGTGTGTTCACAACTATTTTTCTCTCAGCACTTTGACAATATTGTTCTGGAAGATGAAGGAAATAAGGTTCTCCAAAGACTGATGAGTACAGGCATCAAGTGTGTTTCTCTTTCCCACAAAGAAAAACCAAAAATGACAAGCAAACCAGATCTGGTGGTATATGCTTATAATCTTGGCACTCTCTGGCAGGATGAGACAGTAGGATCATAAATCTGAACCCAGCCTGGGAAACTCTGACTTCCTGAACACTGTCTCAATGTAAAAAGTATAAAAATGGGATGGGGATCCAGGTTAGGATTAGGCTTAGGGTAGTTCAGTGCAAAGGCCTAGATTAAGCTGTGATACCATACGAATCCTACTCTGCCCACAAAAAAACAATGACAGAAACCTTAAAGAAAAAAAAAGAAAAAAAAGAAAAAAAAAAAAGGCTATCAGCAGAACTGGTGATGTCAGAAGCTGTTGACTTGAGCCTTTTATAGCTCAGCATATTAATATGGCTTTATTTCTTATATCTCATGGTTATACTTTTCTAGTAGATGGTTATGATCAAGATAAAACAAGACTTATATAACAAAAACCATAACTTTCCTATCTGACAAGGTCAGTCAAATCCCTTCAGGACTTACCCTGAAAGTGCTATGTACAGCGCTTTGTAGATCTTTGTCAGTGTCAGCGATCTGGATGAGTCACGGTCATTGCTTGGCCAATATGCTCTCTGTGAAAGCCTGTGAAATAATGTTTTCTCTTTAGGTGACTCCCCTTAGGCACACTACACATCATCAGTCTCTTTCCTCTGTAACCCTGAGTAGCGCTGATAACCCACTACCATTATGGACTACTGGACTATATATATACCTACTCTAAGTTCATTGAGAAGAAAGATTTGTACCAATAGTGTTTAGAAAGATATCATGCCTACATCTTGTACTCTGAACAACTACTATGAACAATATGCAATGCATTAATTATTTATTTTTTTTGTGTGCAGGGTTTCTACACTTGATCTTAGCCAAAAGGCCGAGAAGCGATGTGTGCAGGGTTTCTGACTCATAGTGATCCTCCTGTTTCCTTCCTCCCAAGTGCTGGGATCACAGGTGCGTGCCACCATGCCTAGACTGCAATGTATTAATTATTGTAAGTGTCCTACTAACCTTTTTTGAAACTGACTCATTGTTATTTCTTTCTCATTAAAATGAATATTTTTTAAATGGCTATAATACTTAGGAAAGAGCACTGAGATACAGTGCAGAAGAAACGGAGAAGTTCTGAAGACCTAGACACCATCTTTACAGTTTGGCAAAGATAGGAATAAAGTGCCTTTATCAACTACCCCTATACACATCAGTCTAAATCCAGGAAGATCCTCTCACAAAGTGTGAAAAGCTAAAGGGGAGACCCCCTCCCCGCTCACAGTGGCACTCTGGACACCTGGCTTCTCTGCAGTTCTTGAAGCTGAAGTGGGTAGTGTGTACCACTGTACTGCTCCACAGCAGAGATACAGTTTTCAGAGTCTCCTCTTTCATCCAGATGCTGCCACAAGCCATCACTTTGAGACCAAACCCAACTGTGATTTATCCTCTATGCTTTGCAGCAACCCAAAGCCTGCAGTGGGTAAGAGCTATGCTCTATTACACTCAACTCAAGCATACTACAAACATCTTAGCTGTGTGCAGTCCTCCCGAATCTCACAGGTGTGCTCCATACTACACAGATGCCTTGTGTCTGTTACTACACAAGTTGTACCTTACCTCCTTAGGGAGCAATGGAATAGATAGCCTTGGTATGATGTGGTCCCTGGAGAATGACTAGCACCGTGCTATACCAGAAAATGCACTATGCCATACCTGCTGAGGTATGCTGATGGGACCACACCACTGTGCAATCCATAGAGATGTATCACACCTGGCTGAACCTGCTGTAGTGGTCATACAGACAAATTCAGTAGAGACAGAATTTGTGGAAACAAAAAGTCACACAAAAATCTTGTTACTGAATAACCCAACTAAATCTAAAACACACAGCTGAGAGCCTTAACAAGAAACTACACCAAACATAATAATTTCTTCACTTGAAGAAGGACAATTTTTGGAAATAAACCAATCAGAATTAAAAGTAAGAAATTAAAATAAAGTTATTAGATGGATACACCGGAGCAAACATGGTGAAGGCCAGGCAAAAGTGGCGGCAGCAGGAAGAAAGGCTTGAAAAGGAAAGCTGCTGTAGCAGACCAGACCCTTAAGAGGCTGGAGTTGGTAGATGAAGCGCCCGAAGGTGGGGTTCAGCACCCAAAAGCAACTGCCTTCCCCCACCAGGCTTCAGCACTTTGGAAAATAAGAACAAGAAGCAGTGATACATAATGTTCACACAGTGGAAACAGCAGCAGCAGAAGGAAAAGTTGACTGCTAAGAAAAAACTTAAAAAAGAGAAAGAAACTCTTGGTGATAAGGCTCTACCAAAACCTGTACCCAAGACTTTTGACTACTTACAAATCTATTATGAAACTATAGTAGACCCTAATGATGAAGAGGTTGCTTATGATGAAGCTACAGATGAGTTTGCTCCTTATTTCAACAGAGAAAATTTTCCTAAGATTCTCATCACAACATCAGAAAGACCCCAGTGGGAGAAAGGTAAAACTCTGGTGGCAGCTCTCAACAGTTGTACCCAACTCACATGTGTATTATAGAAGAGGACTTGCCTTGAAAAGTATTATTCTGCAGTGCATCTCAAGAGATTTCAACAATCTAACTGTAATTAATGAGGATTGTAAAACATCAAATGGACTTGTTTTGAGTCACTTGACAAATGGTCCAAAATGAGTGGTGTTCATATTCAAAAAGAAATTAAGAGAAGGGGCAAGGACTCAGCAGAACATGTATCTGAAATAATTTTGAATAACTTTACAACAAGGTTGGGCTATTCAATTGGACATATGTTTACTTCTCTTTTTCCCCATAATCCTCAATTTATTGAAAGATAGGCTGCCACATTCCACAATCAGAGGGATTATATTTTCTCAGATTTCATAGGTACATATTCAAGAGTGAAAAGAAAGTGGGAATTCAAGAACTTGGACCACATTTTACCTTAAAATTAAAATCTCTTCAAAAAGGAACCTTTGATTCTAAATATAAAGATAGCTCAGCAGCTTAAGTGCCTGCCTAGCAAGTGTAAGAACCTGAGCTCAATCCCCAGTATTGCCTACTATGCTGTCCCTAAACCGGGTGTGGTAGCACAGGTCTGTAATCCCTGAGCTGGGAGGCTGAATTGCACAGTGAAACCCTGTAAAAAATGAATATATTTTTGAAGTATTGCAATTTCAGGAGATAAAGAAAAGGAAAAGACATAAAGTTCTACTCAAAGAATTGACAGCTAAAAAGTTCTCCAATCTGATGGAAGATATGAACATCAAAGTCCTGGAAGCCAAAAGAAACTCAGGTATATCTGAGCAAAAAAATTCTAACTACATCATAGTATAGGCAAACTATCAAAAGTATGGAATAAAAGGGGAATTAAAGGGGTTGGGGAGATAGCTCAGGGGCACAAGTGCCTGCCTGCCAATTGCAAGGAGTTTGATCCCCAGTTCTGAAAGGAAAAAAAAAAAAAAAAAAAGAAGCAGGGGTAGAAGAAGTAGTAGAATCTAAGGATAACCTCATTAGATAAATAACAGATTTCTCAGGTGGAAGTCTTACACACTAGAAGAGGAATGGATGCCACATGCAAAGTTCTAAAAGGAAAAAAAAATTTCAAGAAAGAGCATTGCACCCAGGAAAATTCTCCTTCAGAAATGAAGAATTGAAGACTTCCCACAATAAGTCAACATTGAGGGAATTCATCACCACCATGCTGGCCTTGCAGAAGATGCTTAAGGGGCTCATGTATCTAGGAGGAAAAGGTTCCAAAAATCAAAATCATAGCAAGCACCTTCTCTGACCAACTGTAATGAAGCTAGAGGTAAAAAGAAACAAACAAGAGAACTTGGACATTTGTGCAAATACCTAGAGACCAAATAGCATCTATTGATCATCAGAGAAATCAAACAGGAAACTTAAAAATTTCTTAAAAACAAATGAAAATGAAAAAAAAAAAACCTAATAAAACTTATGGTATATAGCAAAAGCAACAGTAAGAGAGAAGTTTGTATAAGGACTACTTAAAAAGTAGAAAAATTTTAAATATGGACAAAAAATTTCAAGGAACTAGAAGGGAGAGTCAAGCCAAAATTATTAAAAGGAAAGAAGATAAAGATAATAGAGGAAATAACAAAATATGATCCATAAAGCAGAGATTTTTTTGTAAGATGAAAGAAAATGACAAACCTTTAGCTAGACTAACCGAGAACATATGAGACGGGGGGGGGTACTCCACTAAAAAGCAAATATGACAAAGCAAACATTAAAATGGGTACCAAAGAAAGATGAGGAACTATATGAACTATATATCAATAGTTATAAAACACAGAAGAAATGGATAGCTTTTGGGACACAGAAAACCTCTTGAAATTAAAACATGAAGATAAAGAAAGCTTGAACAGGACAATAATGAATAATATTATTGATTCAGTAATAACAAGTCTCCTCAACAACACGCAATGCATTAATTATTATAACTTTCCTACCAACCTGTTTTGAAATTGTTCTTTTTTTTATCATTTAAAAAAAACAAAAGCCGGGCGTGGTGGCGCACGCCTGTAATCCCAGCACTTGAGAGGCGGAGGCAGGAGGATCAGTGCGAGTTCGAGACCAGCCTGGGCTACAAAAGTGAGCTCAAGGCCAGCCTCAACTGCATAGTGAGACCCTGTCTCAAAAAGACCAAAAAAAAAAAAAAAAAAAAAAAAAAAAACTCTTCTAAGTAAACCAGTGTTCAAAACTGAATGACTTCTCTTTGGATTCTACCAAGTTTACAAAGTAGAACTATAGTCAACTGATCTCAAAAGCATTCTAAAAATTGAAGGGTAGCAAACTCTTGTAAGCTCATTCTATGAGGCCAGCAACACCCACATAATAAAACCGGAGGAACACACAACAAAAAAGAAAGCTTTATAATAACATAACTGATGAATAGAGAATTTAATACTCTAAATAAAATGTTAGGAAACTGAATCTAATACCACATCAAAAAGACAGTTACCTTGGGGATAGCGATATAGCTCAGAGGCATAAGTGCCTGCCTGGCAAGCACAAGGTTTTGAGTTCAATCCCTGGTACTGAACAAAACAAAACAAAACAAAACAAAAACAAAAACAGCCAGTTCTCCTAGGTTACAAAAGTGAGCTCAAGTGTGGAGAACCGCCTGAGCAGCTCTCCTTGAAAGAAAAGCAACTGTCTCCATTTTGACTGAGCCTGACCCTATTCCCTTGTATTGAAATGTACAGAGATGGCTAGGATTTCTCATTATCCTCTCAATTGGCCTTAAGCAGTGTGTATTGGTCTAGCCGAGGTGCTGGTGGTAATTTTTGAACATGGCATGCGTTGTCTCCCTGATAACAGGATGAAGAACCAATGCTCCATGGTGTCAGTTGGGATCGAGCCTCGAGATAGATAGAGGCTGTGACTTCCTGGGGCTTGAAAGATTACACATCAGAACTGAAGCACCAGATCCCCAAAATCTCATTATCCTTTCAATTGGCCTTATTGGTCTAGTTGAAGTGCTGGTGGTAATTTTTATTATTTTTATTTTATTTATTTATTTATTTATTTATTTATTTATTTATTTATTTATTTGTCTTTTTGAGACAGGGTCTCACTGTGCAGTTCAGGCTGGCTTTGAGCTCACTTTTGTAGCCCAGGCTGGTCTCGAACTCGCAG
>PVJA010037827.1:0-20126 GCA_004027025.1 Myocastor coypus | reverse complement strand
CGACACTCTGCCTCCCATGACATGCACCGCGGGGTGCTCCGGCTTGCGCACGACACAGGCTGCCTCCCATGACATGCACCGCGGGGTGCTCCGGCCTGCGCACGACACACGCTGCCTCCCATGACATGCACCGTGGGGTGCTCCGGCCTGCGCACGACACACGCTGCCTCCCATCACATGCACCACGGAGTGCTCCGGCCTGCGCACGACACACGCTGCCTCCCATCCCCCTGCCTGCAACACCCTTCCCCTCTATTTGCAGATGCGCTGTTTCCATTTTCTCCAAAATTCTTTTTCTTGCTCCTTCTTTCCTGTCCTCCTCCCCCCACCCTTGTTCCCCTTCTCATCTGCACGTTTTCTTCCCATTTCCAAATCTTTTAATTAGTGAACTTAGAAATCAAGTGGTTTTCACATCTCTACCCAGAGCTCCATTTGCTCTGATTCCTTCCTTAAATTTTCTGTGCTCCATCCTGGACCACTTCTTAAGCTTAAGGTCTTATCTGACGTGGTTCTAACAAATAGCACTCAAACGTGCTTGCAGGCCGGTTCACCTGCGGCCGGGAATGCTGCCCTCATAGCCCTGGGTCGGGTCTTCCCTGGTCGTCCTGCCTCCTCCTCTGTTGAGAGACTCCCTTTGCAACCTATACCTGCTCAGGACAAAGGGCACAGCCAGCACAAATGGAAAGAAGGCTATTCTCCTTATCAGAAATGGTCATCGGTTACCAGTGCAGACTAGACCTTTTGCACTGTACCATTGTGTCCTAATCCCATGCCTGAGGCTCAGGAAGGGTAAGAAGATATTCGGCCATGCTCCTAGTTCTTGACAGAGTCTGGTACAGCGACCAGCAGGACGTCACCTCTCCCAGCCAGCCCTGGGTGCTTTCCCGTCCCTCACCCAATGGGCACAAGTGGAGCGTTGCCTGTGGCTGGTTCCAGGATGCTCCACGCTTCACTCTCTGGTTTGCATGTGCTTAGCCTGGAACAGTGACAGGTTGAGTTCCTTGATGTTTCGAGGCTGATGACAGGCGGCACCCAGTAACATGGTGGCCCTCCTCCTCCACCCGTAGAGAGGTAACTGAGAAACACATGTTGGGTGCAGACAGGTGAAGATCGGGTGCCGCTTTGTTTCTGACGTGGAGAAATGAGAGAATATGGCTCAATTTACGGCCAGTCGAGCGCCCAATCTGTCGTCTCTGGAGCCTGCTCTTTCCTCACTGCAGGGAAAGACACACATCCAGAGAGCGGTCCTATCCTCCAGGAGGCACCTAGCTCCTCCCCTTCAGACTAACTGTCCTCCAAGAAGCCGAGAGCAGCACCCATGCCGAGGCTGCAGCTAGAGGGCGGGTGTGGGAGGGACACAGCAGGCCAGCCCCCACTCCTTGCTTTCACCCCAAGATCATGTCTGCTACGGAGGGAGACTGGGCTGGAGAAAAGCAGGGTGGCCAGAGTCACTCTCCAAGCTGGGCCCCACCTGAATAGAAGCTGGTAGCAGTGGTGGCGGCCTGCAAGGGACCTTTGTGCTCCTTCCTGCCATTAGCTCTTCACGGGAACAAGTGCTGATCCTGCTGGGACAGACAAAGCTGCCAGTGGGAAGAAGAGACTGACCTGGGCCACAGGAGAGCCTGACCAGGCTTTTGTTCTGGGGCCTCCGAACCTGGTCTAAGCCTTCTGAACTGAAGGCCCCTTTATAGCAAGAAGACTTTTTCTCTCTGGGATTTTTATAGTTTACAAAGTATAAAGGCCATAAAAATATTTGTCCTCCCCTCCCAAAGCTATAACCTGAGTCTGGCCACTGGCAGACGGCTGGCTCCCTGCCTTCCTCTGCAGTGGGGAAGATGTGAGAGTTGGTTAGGGGACAACTGCAAATCCCTAGGGCTACCACCACATGACCAAGCAGATCCCTTGGGGAGGCTGAGGGTCCAGGGCCCGTAGTGCATTTGCTCTTTGCAGTCTCCCCTGGGGCAAGGCAGTCTGTCACTTTACCATGGGCAGAGCTCTTGGTCTAACTGTACAAAACTAGTGTAATCCCTGTGCTTTGGAGTTGGCAGGGCTAGTGGTTGGGGCACAGACAAGGGAGTGAGGGGTGGTGGGAAGGAAGAATGGTGTCCCCAGCACCCCTGCACATGTCCTGTAGGAGTGATGCCTGGGCAGGATGCAGAGCAGGCCATGCCAGAGGCACAGCTTGCTAAGCGCAGCGCACATAGGGCTTCCACCCCTGCTTGGTATCTCAGTCAGACAGAACTGCAGAGGGCCAGGCAGTGGGAGGCAGCAGAGACAGTGAAATGGGGGTCTGCAGGAAGCCCGGAGACTCAGAGGTCACAGGGTCCCTGGAGGTGAGGCCTGAGGAGAACAAGGTGCTTTAAGATGGGCTAGCCTCAGCGCGTGTAAGGCGTGTGGGAGGAAGGGTGGGGTCCAGAGGAAAGGAGGGCTACAGATACAGGGGAAGAAAAGGATCACTGATAAAAGCTGTCCTCGGATGGGAAGGCAGTCGGAGGCATAGTGTCATGATGGGTTTGTTAACCTAGGTGGGATGAAGGGCAGAAGAGAAAGAGAAAGATGGACGCAGACAGGGGCACACCTGCAGCCGTGAGCTCGGGCAATGCCTGAAGGAGTTTCTCGGTGACTTCTTATTCCTGCCTTTCTCTCTTAATTACTTTTCTATCACCAGGATAAAATTCCTGGCACTCAAAAACTGAACAGAGAAAGCTGTAGTTTGCCCACAGTTCACAGAGGCTTCAGCCGTCGTTGGCTGGCTCCAGGATGGAGGGGCAGCCGCGAGGAGGAACAGCCCATGGTAGGGCAGATAGGGGCCGGTAGCAGCAGCCTCCCTACCCCTTTATACTCCATTCAGGGTCCCAACCTCGTGGCTGGTAACATGCACACTCCAGGCAGAGTATTCAGTAAATACATATTTACATATTCACTAAATCCCTTCAGTCACGCCCAGAACTAAGCTACATCACAGTGTCAGCCTCATCCAGCATCACCTACGCACAGTGCCACCACCTCCCAAAGCTCCAACTGGGAGCCCACAGGGCTCTTGGAGACTTCTAGCCATATCGTTGACTGTTGATAGACTGTCAGTCTTTGGCCCTATCTCAAGGCATCTTTTTGGTGGGCCCATTTCTTTCCAGGATTTCTAAGCCATTCCTCACTGCCACTTCGGATATTGCTTTGCTAGGCCCCCAGGTGACTCAGCCTGGACGGTCTTGCTTCGTTCGCCCCTTCCAGGGGAGTGTCCTACCCATGTTACTACCTCCTTTGGGAAATCACAGGAACCTTCTGTTGCCCCTCTAAGGAGGAAGCCAGCATCACTTGACTCAAGACAGGAACTCTGACTTTCTGTCCAACTTCTATATTATTAGGTAAGTAGTGTCTGCCAGCCTAGGGGTCACATACTGCTGTCCTGCCCAGTTGATGATTGATAGAATAGTGAAAATGTAGAAATTTTATAGCAATTTTTTTTTAACTGAGCAAAAAACAAACTTGCCAATGAGCTGTTACATCAATGGCCTTTAATTCCATGCTTACCAGCTCATACCTTAGTAGGGAATTGTTTCAAAACAGTAAGTCATGGGTCCTCCCTAAGCTTCCGGAGGCAGGCTTCTCTCCGCATAGTCAACTCCAGATAATGAGGTGGACGAATGAGTGCCTGTCCTCTGCCCACCCCCAGCTCTGGCAGGCCTTGGGGCAGCGCCCCAGCTCTGCATGGCATGGCCAGGCTTCCCAAGGACCCTTGCTCCCCACACCTTGTGCCGGGGCTCTGATTCCAGTGACCTTGGCCGTGACACACACTGCTATTGCTGCTTTGTGATAAGCCACGCCTGACATGAAGAGAAACTCTGCACTTTTTCCATTCAGGAAGTATTTCCTGCACCCCGCTTTGTGCTGGAGTACCCTGCAGAGTGATACATCTCTCCCACGTACCACCTTGGCCTTCTCCAGCAGGTCCACCTGCCCCTGCCCTTCCTCAGGGCTCCCCTGAAATCACCGAGTGCCCAGTGATGCCCAGGGGTGGCACTGGGAAGAGCCAGGCTCTCTCAATATCACCCTTGTGATGTGGGAAGATTCCCAGAAGAGACAGATCAGTGATTTGTGTACAACACTTAAGCATCTTCGCTCTGCTCTCCTCCTCCAAGATGTCATAGCCAATACATCAGGGCAGCCGGCTCTCCGTGCAGAGTTAAAGCTAAATCACGGGATATGTTTAATTAAAAGACAAATGGCGAAATAAGGTTGTGGTGGATGCTTTCTAATTGTGGCCTGTTAGATTTTAATTACTCGTCATAAATTGTGAAAGTCAGTCTGTGGTGTGTCCCTGCACACCCCTGTTCTTCTTAATCACAAAGAAACGTTCTCAGCTGCTGACAGGATGGGCCTCGCCCTCAGCGCACAGCGGCTTGATGTTACACGACAGTGACTCAGCAGCTTGCTGAATCCAATTAGCAGCTTTGCGGCTGCTTATTCAGAAACAGCCACAGCAGCGTCAGCTTCGGTGCTGCGGACGGCCCGGGCTCCCAGGCCCTGACCCGCTGGTTCATTACCAGTAATCATCATGGCCAGGGACGGACAGCACAGACATTGGGTTCCATGGTGAGTTAGAAAGACGTCCCTCCCCGATACCAGGTTTTTTTCTCTCTCCTTACAAGAAACTGGCACAAAAGCATTTAAGGACTCACAGGACCGAGAAGCCAGAGAGCTTAGCAGTTGCAGCTGGTGAGGGAGTGAGGCCCGGAGATGCCAGGCCCCTGCTCAGGGGGAGTCATTAGCGGGAAGACTCGGGCGTTGGAGGCCCAGCCCTCCTGACACCCAGACATTGCTGTTTCCTGCGCTGCTGTGTCTGTAACCCAGGGCCCCTGCAAGGAGAGCGTGGTGTCCTGGCCAGGCCCCCACAGACCTGCCCCACCCAACAGGGAGAGGCAGGCAAGATGCACCACCGTGGTGCATCTGTTTCCTGACTGCTGCTAATGCAGCGTGGTGTAGATCTAAGACTCCCTCCACAACTCCCGTGTGGTCAAGGTGGGCCTTTCAGAAGAGCGATGGCTCATAAAGGCACCAGCCTCACTGCTGGCTCAGTTGGTTGAGTGGGCTCTGAGGTGATGAGGGCCTGCTGGGGGAGGCCGTCTCCCTCGCTCTCCCACTCGCCCTCCTTCCCACTCCCTCTGCTTCCTGGAAACCATGAGGTGAGCATTTTTCCTTCGCCTGGAGCTTCTACAATGCTGTATGAGCCTTGGAGCCAGCCCAGCATGAATGGGACTTGTGAATTCACCTGGAATTTGGTCCTCATGGTGAAAGGCTGACTGACAGGTACACTGTGTGAGAGAGAACTGTGGGAACTCTGTGTTAGGACCTAAAAGCTCCTTCCTTATTGATTTGGACAAAGAGGAAGAAAGAGAGGGAAGAAGACAGTTGCATGAAACTGTTATGAATCAAGTCATTTCTACAACCTTTGAAAAGCAGTGATGGCCAGGTGGGACTCTACTATGGACATCAGTTTATTTGGTTGACAGCAAAGCTCCAGGTGTAGTGGTGTGCCCCTTAATCCTAGTGCTTGGGAGGCTGAGGCAGGATGTTGCTATGTTCAAGGCCAGCCTGGGCCACATGGTGATACACTGTCTCAGAAAGAAGGCATAAAAGAAAAAAAAAAAAAAAAAAGGAGAGAGAAATGAGGGCCCTCTTTGGTACTTTTGCTTAGGGGTCAAGCCTTTATATATAAACCTGTATTCCAGCTATGGACCTCTGCTTAGTGTCTGCCCAAAAGATACTAAATTCTCCCATGGCATCTTTCTTCTTAGACCCTTGCCCGTGTGTAGGAGGATTCTTTTTTTTTTTTTTTTTGTGGGACCAGGGTTCGAACTCACGACCTTGCACTTGCCCAGCAGGCACTTGTGCCTCGGAGCTATCTCCCCCTTGCCCGTGTGTAAAGAGTTACTGATTTTGCTATCAGGACAGACCTCTGTCCATACCTAGAGGCTAAGGCATATGCATGTCCGTCACTGCGTTGTAGACATGATTGGCTGTGGTTCTAAGTTGCCACAAGACAGCCTTTCTTTTGCCACTTAGCACCACTGCATGCCACAAAGCGCCTGTCGTCATAGATGTATCCTGTCTGTTCAAGAAAGAGCAACAGCCACTGGGTTCTAGCTGTCTTCTTGCTCTGCTCTGCTCTGATTTTCTTGTGGCCAGATGTTACAGCAGGGAGTGATTTATGGGAGCAAAAGCAACCAGGAGGTGTCTTCCAAATCCAGCACGAGGAAAAGGGTTTCTGGTGACTTCCGGTAGGGTTCACAAGCTCAGCGGGGTTGGGCCGAGCCTGCTGTGGTGCTGCTGGCAGGGGCCTTGCTTGGCTGCCCTGAGCTCAGGGCTGCTCACACCCAGGACAGTGGGAGGTGCCTGAGCAGCATCTGGCACACCATGCCCAAGTTTCAGGTAGTGTAAGTACTCTGTGTTCTCTCCATGCAGTCCAGGGTCACACAACTTTTTATTAATGGAAGGTTATGCATTGTTCACTGCGTTGGCGTCCCATCCCTGGGACAAAATATGAGGAAAACACTGCCTAGCATAAGCGAGATAGGTGTGGCTCAGAGGTGCCAGTTTTGTTTCTTCTGTGGTGTGGCAGTGTGTGACAGAGCAGAGCCACACAGCTCACAGTGGCCAGAAAGCAAGGGAAGGAGGAAGGACTCAGGGACAAAGGCCCACTCTTGTCCTGGTCAAGAGGACAACCTCCAAGGACCTACTTCTGTCCGCTCAGCCCCATTCCCTGAAGTTTCTGCTCTCTCCCCAGTAGTCCACTGAGCTATGAATCTGTCAGTGTGTTTGGAGACCAAACCTTCACTACATGAGCTTTCGAGAGACATTTCTTAGCCAATCTCTAATGCTTGCTAAACAAATGAATTATCAAAATTTATAATGCAAAAAAAAAATTATAATGCTGATGATGATTATAACTTTTTTGTGTATTTCATAGCAGGTATGGTATCAGGGTCTTCACGCATATGGTCATGTGCTATATAATGATGTCTTGGGCAATGATGGGCCGATATTTGAAGGTAATGCCATAGAATCCTAGTTTGTGCACATGCGCTCTGATGTTTGCACAGTTGCCTAAGGACACACATCTCAGTGTGTCAAGTGATGCGTAGGTTTTATTAGTTCTTTTTTATATTTAATATTTTTATTGTTTAAATTTAACAATGGTTATATTACATATTTTCATCAACAGATCAGTTTAGATTAATACATATAGGTATATAAGATTGATCAAACGATTAAACATTAACACTTGTAAATCAACATTATATAAAGGTGTCAAAGGTGAGCTGTCCAAGATTCATTGACCTGCTACGGCAGCATCATCTAGCGTGGCTGAGAGCTGGGCTGCATGGCCCCCAGGCTGTATCACTCTGCAGGCTGCTTCTGGAGCAAATAGGTTCTGTGGCATGCTGGGGACTGGGGGTGGCTTTCCAGAGCAATGGTGGCAGCACCATCTAAGGTGGAGATTAACCCTGGAAAACTGGACCCCGAGCCTGCAGCATGCAGGCAGGCTTGCTGCAGAGCAAGCTACGTTCCCATGGCTTGTGCTGTCGGCCACAGTGGCACTGTGGCCAGCTTCTCCTCCTTGGTCCTTTTGTGAGGTGAGTTTTCTGCTTCCAGAAACACACTTTTCATAAATCTCCCATTGAAAGTGTGTCGGTCACAAGCTCTCATTTTATCTCACTTTTTCTGAAATCATTTTAGCTTCCCCGGGATGCCAGGACACTGAGTTGGATGTAATCTGTACGATTTGGCACCGAGCATGAGGGGCGTGTTACAGTATTGCCACGTCGACTTTTTGTAACTTGTGTGAAGTCTGTATTTTTGTCATTCCTCTGTAAGTTCTGGCTTTGCTCGCTAAGTGCTCGTAGCTCATCTCTTCCCCTTAAGGGTTCTGCAGTGTTATTACCATGTTCTGATGCATCTTTGTGGGTTTATTGTCCTTCCTTACCTAAAGAATTTCATTAGTCCTAGAAACGTCTCAGCCGTTAGCTCTTCAGATGTTGCCATGCTTCATTCTCTGTATTTTCTAATATTCATATTCTCTTGTTATTTCTTAACTCATGTTTTTCACTTCCTCCTGCATTCTGAACAGTCCCTGAATATGCCTTCCAATTTACTAATCTTCCATTCAGCTGTGCCTTCTGTTGTTTAACCCTCTTGCTCATTTTAAAATTATAACTATAGTTTCACACTACACATGTTTACCTAGGTCTTTTCTAAACGTGCTATTCTTTTCTCATAATATTCTTTCATATGGTTATTTTATGTCTTAAGCATTTGAAACATATTTGAACTCATAACTTTTCATTTTCTATTTTTTAGATTAGTCCTGGGCCTGAAGTCCTTGGAATGCTAACTTTCAGTCTCTGTGTCTAATGACTGTGGTACATGTGTGTTGTATAACTTAGAGGCTTGAGGTTGTGTCATTTGGGCCATGTTGCAGGTGGGACTCCATGGCCTGCTTTCTCCCTGGGGCTGCTTCTGCACTTCCTTCTGCCCCCCATGAATAGTCCTCCCCAGGACCAACCTTACATTTATCTCTTGCCCTGAGGGTTTGGGGTACTGTACACAAGACACACTTAGCTTTTCAGGACAGGCTCCTTCCTTGTCTTTCCACAATCTGGACAGAGGTGAGGCTCCTTTCCCCACTCTGTGTTGCATATCTTTTGTTTAGTTTGCTTTCCTTCTAGTCCCCTGTTAGTCCACCTAGGGCAGGAAGGTCAGCACCAGCTTCTTGCCCCAGGTGGGCAAAGCCTTCCCCTCTTCTAAGCACCACTGCTCTCATTTGGGGCGGCTGACATCTTGGGTGCTTGCTACTGTGCCTTGTGCTCTTCACTGTTGTACCTGGAAAGCTTCCCCAAGCTGTCTTCTCATCTTCTTCACGACCCACTTTTAAAAGTCACTGTTCTTCTATGTTATTCAGTACATTTAGGCTTCTGTACCAGTCAGATCTTGGTTAGTCTTATTCTGCCATCTTCCTAGAGCCTTCCTTCCTCTTGCAAACTAGTTGTCGTGCTTAGGACAGAGTGCAGTAGGCACAGATGGACTTTCTGATCACCTGTCCCAGCAATCTGCCCAAAATACGTTCCTCCAAACCCATGATCATCCCTCCACCCGGTAAAAAATCAGCATGAATTGAAGTATCTGCAAGACCAGGACCACACCAATAGTTTCTTCACCCACGAGAGCTTGTCACTCTGCCATGTGCCTACAACAGAGGTATCCTGACACTTGGCCTCCCTCAGAAAGTAACTCACAGGCACTGCTATTGAGTTTCACCAAAACACTTATAATGGACAAAACTCAAGTAGAGGAAATTGATTATGTTTCTTTCTAGTGTACCAAAAATGTAAGCCTGAAATCTTTTCTTCTTAAAGTAAGAAAATACCAGACTTTTTCTCACTGACTTTGAAAATGGACAACGGCAACTCAATAATACTGTGAAATAGTTTATTGACTCTGACTTTATGATTGCTTTGTTGTAAGTTGCTGACAGTGCTTCCTTCACATGACTTCAATTTTTCCTAACTGAGAGAGTAGTTAGGAACAAATAGTATTACCTCTGTTTTATTGAGACCAAGAGAGGTCCATAGATTTTCCAAGTAGCAAAGATATCCAGACCACCAGAAGGCCTACCTAGGCCCCTCCTGACCCAAGCAAAATTGTTTTTTTATGGAATCACATTTTAAAACTATTCCCTCAAGTTTCATCAAGGGAACAGCATTTTAGGACCTAGTAGTGCTTTCAAACAGGGACAGACTTGAGACATTGGCCACTATCACCAGACAGCGTCCCTCAGCCAGCATTAAGAACGTGGCCATGGAGACCACTGAACCTCAGTGGGAGCCCTGCCTCTGTTAGCCAGCATGAGGTGGCTTTGAAACACTCACTCCTGATATCTGTGAGTGACAGTCTTCTCCACTGAAAGCTGGGGAAGCAATTCGCAGTACAACAGGACCACAGTAAGAATTCATAACCTTTAACATAGTTGTAACTTGAATTTCTTTCTAATTATTTGATTAATGCATATTAGTCATTAGACTGTGTGGTCCATAAGGTCCAGGACATATCTAGTTTGTTTTGATTTGTTTTACTTCATTTTTAGGTCCCTGGTAGCTAGTAGAATAGATAGCTGAAAGTGGATATTTACTATTGATTTGCTAAATAATTTATTGATAAATTGGATGGATGAATGGATGGATGGATGGATGGATAGATAGATGGATGGATGGATGATGGATGGATGGATGGATGGATGGATGGATGGATGGATAGATTGTTGAGTGGATAGATGTCTGACTCTGGAAACAGTGAAGTTGAACATGACGTGTGCTGCCTCCATGGTCTCTTCCCATTCTGACCGCTTTGGGTCCTGGTATTTTCAAAGGCCGTTATGCTATTTCACTGCTGATGGAAAGGTTCAGAAGTTTGAAAGGCTGACTTGGGAGAGAGACAGAAGTGAATACAGGTGTCTAACAAAGAGACTCAGGACACATTTGGCATCTCAGTGGAGAATAGAACCCCTTCTCCGCCTACACTGTAGAAGCCTAAAATAGCTCTTTGTAAAAGAACTCAAGCATGGACCAGAAGATCTCTAGGGCCCCGCGATGATGGTACTTTATCAAGACATCGCTCCTGTATTCTATCTGACACTACTATAGATAGAGGAGAAGCACCCTGCCAGCCAAGTCCTACTGTGGCCCATCCTGCTCTCCCACTCACTATTTGCCACAAGATGATGCTGATAATTAGACCCAGAGAGTCCATTAAGGTATTTGCCAAATACCATTGCCACTGTTATGTATATAAATTTCTCTTTACTAATGTAAAATTCTTACAAAATGAATCTACCCTGAGTCTTAGCCCATTTCTAGTCACTACAGAAATAAAAGCTACTCAACCTAACACCGTCATGGGTAATTCTACTCCTTAATAGTGCCGTGAAGAATGATTATAGTGTGCTTTTTCGAATGGGCAGCTGCTAGCACCAGCTGGACGTAGTAGACTGTAACATCTCCGTAGTCTTCTGTTCTTTGCAGTGAATGGGGACTCAAGTTAGCAAGGGCCAGCCTCTTGATACAGTAGAAGTACTTAGAACAAGTCCTTCACCTTCTCAGAGGCTGCCTGTAGGGGCGGATGGCTTAATGATGTTTTGGCTAAGGCTTCTTTTTCAGGAACTTCAGGCCTTCCTCGGGGACCCCACCCTCCAGGCCACCTCCTACGCCACCATACTGTACCCTCTCTGTGCACACACAAGCCAGCATGAGCTGGTCACCTTGCCTGAACGTGTCCAGGCTTGCTCATGGTTTCTTCTGTGGCCTTGGCAGAAATGGCCTTTCCTCTTTACCACTTATCCATGCACCAAATTCCTACCTCATCCTCCCAGCCCCCGGTTCAAGTAGCATCCATTTAGGAAACTGTCTTGAAACAACACGTAACCAACCTCTGCATATGCCGCACAGAAGCCAGCGTGGCCCTGGACAGTGCACAGCACTTCCCGCCCTGCTAGGCGAGGCATCCTCTGCACAGGTGCCCAGGGCCACTGAAGCCTGGAATGTGCCTGCAGCAACTGCATGCAAAGGGAACAAACTGCAGTGGCTGCCCCTGCTGCTGCCAGTATCACTGGGTTGCTTGTCAGCCAGCATGTGCACTTTGCCCTTCACCTGTCAAAACTCTACTTGTACTGTAAGATCTAGATTTAATCCCATTTCCTCCACAGTCTCTTCTGACCTCTGAGTTACTTGGGTTTATGCCATTCATTTAACATTTAGCATTAGTAGCTTGTTCCTGTTAGCCATCTTTTCACGGAAGAATGTCTTAAAACCCAAGTGGACGTTGATTGTCTTGCGTCATTTAATCATGAGGTCACACACTAAGAAATACCTTGCCAAGTGACCTTGTCATTGTACACACATTGTAAAGTGTCCTTACCCAAACTAAGATGGCCACGATGTCAGTAGGTGATACTATCTTCTGGGACCACTATTGTGTAGCCCATCACTGCCTAAACCATGCTCAGAGTAAGTCCTTCTTGCTATTAGTTACAGACACTCCTTTCTCTCACACTGCCACCATGTCATGCCCCAGACAGCCACTCCATGCATATTCATGTATTGATCAAGTAATTTGCATACTTGTTTGTATCTCTTGGGATGCACAGATTAAATAAATGCTGATCAGCTGGCTGCCCAGAATAGATGATTGCTGGTCAATCAACTGAGTTGGGAACTGCCACACGTCTTCCAACCCCTAACCTGACTCATCCACCAAAGTATCCGCGGACTTGGGAAGCTGCTGTGGAACACAGTTAAAGTTAGCTGTGTTGACTTCGGCTCTGCAACTCTAAGCCAGCGAGAAAAATAGAATCTCTTCCAAATGTTCCACACAACTGAGAAACACAGAGCTTTGGAAATCTGTGCAAAATGAAGCATTACTTCAAGTTCGTTAGACATGTAAGAGGATCGTTTGGAAGGCAGTGAGTAGAATGATTGGAAAGAATTTGTTGAATGGGACCAAACACTGTCATTGCAGTATGCAGAGGGGTGGGCAAGAACCATCGGCACAAAGCCTGCGGCACCCTAGTGGCACAGTTACGGGACCGTGGCGGTGCACCAGGCGCGGGACACCCACGCCGTCATCCTGCCCATGCACATCATGGTCTGCTGTTTGCTTCATCTTTGTTTTTTAGAGTAAGACTTCCTAATTCTATTCCATTAAGAGTCAACTAGATTACTTGGGCAGACCCGCCTATTTATTGTGTGTGGCAAAATATAAACACCATAGAATTTGTCGTCCTGCCATAGTTAAACATCTAGGTCACAGTTGCCCAGCCATCACCACCACCATCTCCGGGGCATTCCCGTCTCCCCAGATTCCCACTGAGCAGCTCTGTGTCCTGTGCGCAGCTCCCCACCCCCCAACTCTGATGCTTAGCATCCCTGCTGTACCTCCAGTCTCTGTGGGACTGACTGCCTCATACCTCAGCTGTAGACTATCTGTCCTTTTGCCGGCTTTGTTTCCCCAAGCAGAGCCCTCAAGCCTCTTCCACATCGTTGTGTGCTCTGTAATGAATGATTTGTCTCAGAGGCCAAGTCAGTCGAAGTTCCCATTGTAGTCTGTGTCCACTCAGCCCTTTCTGTGGGGTCAAAGTGGGGACATTTATAATCTTAGGCTATATAAATAAGAGCCAGAATTACATTAAAACTTTGCATACTTTTCATTCACTCTCTCCCAAAGCCTTATGTCTATTATTTGTACCACAGGATGAGCACCCAGACCAGAGACTAGGAATAAGAGATCTAAGAGCTGGCGCAGGTCCTGCCGCTGAAGCGTAGGCCAGACTGACTCCTTCAGAAGAGTTCTCCACAGCAGTTATTTCCCTGCACACCGTATAGACCCGGGACACATCCACCCTGCAGGGCGGGCAAGAGCAGTTTCAAGGAGTGAGAGGGGTGAAACCTGGGATGCTTTGAACCCCAGAGGCTTGCCGGGTGTTTGAAGTCAGAAGCACTTCTCGCCTGCCAAGCCTGTGTCTCTGAGGCTCTCTGCTGGGCTGGGCTGGGCGGAGAGGAATCCAGCTTCTGTCCCTCCCCGACTTGGTGCTGCCTCTGCCAAGGTCTGGGCTTGAGGTGTCTTTCCCAAGGTGGTGACTGGTAGAGGAGCCCTCTGGTCTGGTTTCTTGGGACTGACTCCGAGGAGCAGAAATCCCTCTGGGAGGAAACTGCAGCAGTGGAAAGCAACAATGAGGCTTGCTGTGGTGAAGCCGGGAGGTGAGCCTTGTGGGCTGCAGACCAGAACGCTGCTGTTGTGCACTGGATGTAGATGGCGTGCGGAGGGAGGGAGTTGGTGGAGAGGGGGCAGATGTACGCTATGTCTGCTGGACGCCGCAGACCCACTGGCTGCAGGGGGCCTCTCGGTGCCCCTGCCACACCCACCCCTGCTGAAGCAGCTGGCTTTGTCAGCCACCACAAGCGAGCACCTTGGCCTTAGTCTCAGCCCCCCTGCTCCATCAGGGCAGGCTCCCCGCTGGCCTCTGAGCACCTTCTTGGGATGTTGGGGCTGGAAGGAGCCACAGAGCCCATGTGGTCCAGTGTCTTACGTGGGGAGGGAAATGAAGCCAGGTAAGGTGGCACCCAGACTTCTCCAGATGTCGCCAGGGCATAGACCAGGCCCGGGAGCCCTGTGCCAAACCTGATCTTGCCTCACGTGACTCTTTTCTCCAAACCTCAGGGAAAATGTCCCCTCTGTCGCTTGTTCACCCCGTGCTCACTCGGGGCATCCTGGTAACAGCCCTTCTAACTGGGATGAGCTGGGACCTCGCTTGGGTTTTGATTTGCATTTCCCAGGTGGCCGATGCTTCTGAGCACTTGTCTTAATGTTAATCCACAAGAAAATAATTACTTAAGGAAAGAAGAAAATCCCAGTGGTTCACTAGAAGTGGTAGTCGTCGGAGTCTAAGTGTTATTATCCAAATTTCATTTTCTTCTCTTCCGTCTTGGCTTTGTTGAATTGAGTAAGTGAAGGGGGAGGCGATCATTTACTTGGCTTCCTGACCACTCATTTAGTTGTGCCCAGCTCTGAACACTGATTCATCCTCCTCCCTGGTGCTGTGGCAACAGCCAGAGATTATGCTCCGTGGGAAGGAAGCTCTAGTGATGCTTGGCCCAAGCCTGGTGTCCAGATAAGGAGAGAGAGGAGCTAGAGCTGAAGCAGAGCCAGCACACACCAGGGCCCAGGGGCCACAGGTTCAATTTCAGGAGCACCAAGATCAATTAACTAGTAAGTTAGACAAAACGAAGGGAGAAAAAGAGCACAAAAATGCAACCTCTGAACCCCAAAGTTTTCAGCCTTTCTCTGGGAAGCCACAGGGGTAAAGAAGACAAAGCAGCAGGTCCTGTGGCTCCTCCTTAGGCACTTGTTAGTCTCTAGTTTTAGTTGTGCGAGGTCAACTACTGTCCAAAAACACGAAGTGGGAAATTTCAGAGTTCTCAAGCGTTAAGTGGCTGATGGTTCTCTGATTAGTGTGATGAAATCTGGAGCCCCCTGCTCGGCGTAGCCAGGTGACAACTGTCCTTTGTCCCATGCATCCACCCTGTAGGTGCTAACAATCTATCATCACTCAGTAGCCTTGCAGTTGCCAGATTGCCCCCGTAGTACCACAGTGTTGGTGCCTAGGTAATGCTCATTTTACTTAATAGTGGCACCAAAGCTCAGGGTTTTCATTGCTTTGAGTCATAATCATCCTGTCTATTTTTAAAAATTTTTTATTATTTTTAATAAGAAATAATATGACAGTTTCAAAATACATTAGTAGTACATTCACAATGATTGATACAATGCATATTGTTGTTTTCATAGTAGTTATACAGAGCATAGGGTGTAGAGGTGATAAATTTTCTAATTAATCGATATTTGGTTAAAAAAAAAGAAAAAGAATTTATTCTCTTTGAACTAAGAGAAAGTAGTTGTATACATAGTCAAAAGTTCCATAATTGCAGTGGATTATTGGTGAAACTGGCAATGTTGGAAGCTGTTGATTTAAGCCTTTTACAGCTGAGCATTCTATTCTAGTTTTATGTTTTATGTCTTGTTGTTAAACTCTTCTACTGGGTAGTTAAGGGCAAGTTAAAGCAAGACCTGTATAACAAAACATGTAACTTTTGTATCAACCAACGTCAGTCAGATCCCCTCAGGATTTACTTCGAAACCATGTACAGTGCTTTGTATAACTATTGACAGTGTCAGCTGTCTGGATGAGTCATAGTCATTGCTTGACCAGTTTGCTCTCTGTGAAAGCCTGAGAGAATGTTTTCTCTCTAGGTGACTCTCCTTAGGCACACTTCAGTCTCTTTGCTCTGTGGCCCTGTAATCTCCTTGAACAAAAAATTTGGGAAAACACTGAGTTATAGGATGTTACAGCACAGGTTCTGTTCTGTCCTGTGTCCCCCCTTGAAGGGGTAGGGCCAAAACACTGACTAACCTTGTAGCCCTTCTTTTTTTCTAATTTTTGGTCTGTAAACTTATATTCTTTGCCTTCCGGAAGAAAAGCTTAGTGATACTATTACTCTATAAAATGGGTATTAGAGCTTAACATCACTGTCTTTCTGAATATCAAACATTTTAGACTTAGCTTGGAATTGATATTTTCCATCAATCATTGATATTCTAATAAATCTGTATAGAATGTGATAAAAGCAGTTACACATTTTTACACAGATGTTTAGAAATCTAAGGATGTACTAAATTATAGCCTGCAATCCTATGGCATTTTGCCCAGTCTCTTACTCTCACTTAATACCTTTTTTGTTTTCTTGTAAACCAACCATTTACTTTAGAGAGAGTATAGCAGAAACTGAAATTATGTTAGAAACAGCACACAGCTAAAAGACCAGAATGACAGGCATTCCAAGCATAGTTTTAGTGTTGTTAATCTCTTACTGTGCCTTTTATAAATTCAACTTCATTATAGATGTATAAGAAAAAGTGTAGAATCTGTGAGGTGAGGTGCTGTCCATTGTTGCAGGCATCTACAACAATGGGATGGGGAGGGATGGAATGTGACTCCCATGGACAAGAGGGGACAACTGCCTTGAGTATCTACTTAGATGCACCAGGTGTCATACGGCTGCTGTCCCAACCTCCTCCCTCCATCCTCATGATCCTACATGCTTACCTAAACTGCTGAAGATCTCACAGACAGCAAAGCCCCAGGTGAGAACTGGAACCAGGTCTCCACCCACACACCCAGCTCTTCTCCACACCACCACGCCATCAGCTCTGTGTTTCGGGGCATGAGTACAGTGGTCACCAGGCCCCTTCATCCCCATGCCTCTGTTCTGAGTCCCTGAGTCATGTAGTGAGTATTGCAGGGCTCCAGACCACATTCTGCTGAGAGCCAACAGCACTCAGATTTGTCACCCTGTGAGTGGGTCTCCCCCGGACAGCCCCTGTTCCCCACTGAGTAATCCCTGCCTGAGCAGGGGTGTCTGCAGGGACTCTGGTCGCACGCGGCCTGTTCTATTCTGGGAGGTGTTGAGCACGCACCATCCAAGAACATGAAGTAGCGGCTCTGCCACAGATGGAACAGCAGACTACCGTGGCTGCCGTAGGAGCTGGGTTTTGGCTGCGTGGAGAAGGAAGGTTTTATTTCAGGTTCAGAGCCTGTCTGGTTGCCAGGGTGAGCCGAGCAGTTGTGTAACACCAGCAGCCTCTGCTCGCTAGCACTCTGACCCACGCTCCTGTCCCAGTCCTGTGTGGCCCAGGCGCCTGGATCCTCGCAGACAGCCGCTCTCCAGCACTTGGGCCAGGGGTCAGCCACAGTCTGCATGGCAGGTCTGGTCATTGTACGTTCTGTCCCTTAGGAAGAAAAAACAAAGACTTGCAAAGAGATGTCTTTTATTTTTGTTTTGTTTCAAAATGTTTTATTGCTCAGCTTTTAAAATGTAAATGAGCATTGTAAAGACACTTACATGTGCCCGGTCGAGGGGCCCGGCGGGGTGCTGCAGTGACAGCACGCCTTGCCCCTAGTCGGGGGGCCCCGAGCCCACCCGCTACCGCGAGCATTTGTCCTTCAAACCTTCTCTTAGGCGTGGGGTGTTGTCCTGAGTTTGATTCCTGGCACCAAAAAGAGGAAAGAAACTAAACCTTCCCTTTTGGCAGTTTTGAAACATTTTATTCCATATTGTGGACTGTGATCACCCCGCTGGCAGCAGAGCTGTTCCTCCTGTCTGACTGTAGCTGCACTGGCGACCACTTCCACCTGCCCCGCCCCACCCCTGCCTCAGCCACACTTCCTCAGCTTCTTATCTTCCATATATGGCATAGAACATACAATATCTGTTGCTCTGTGGCTGACTCATTTTACTTAACATATGTGCTCCATACTCATCCGAGTTGAACGACAACAGAATTTATCCTTGTCAAGGCTAAGTATTATTCTGGCATGCGCATGCACACATCTGTATATGTGTGCATGCATATGTGTGTTCATGCATGTGTATGTGTGCACATACATGTGTGTGCATGTATGTACATGCATGTGTGTGTCGGATAACTGTATATGTGTTTGCACGTGCATATGTGTGGGGTTGCCTCCGTGTCTCTGTATGTTCACATGTATATGTGTGGGGTTGCTTCTGCATATGCACATGCACATGTGTGTGGGATTCCTCTGTGTGTTCACACATGCATATGTGTGGGGTTGCCTCTGTGTGTGTATGTGTACATGCACATGTGTGGGGTTGCCTCTCTGTGTGTGTATGTGTACATGCTTATGTGTGTGGGCTGCCTCTGTGTGTGTGTCTGTGTGTACATGCACATGTGTGGGTTGCCTCTGTGTGTACATGCACATGTGTGGGATTGTCTCTGTGTGTATGCACATGCACATGTGTGTAGGATGCCTCTGTGTGTGTACACATGCGTATGTGTGGGGTTGCCTCTCTGTGTGTGTCTGTGTGCACATGCATATGTGTGGGGTTGCCTCTGTGTGTGTACATGCATATGCATGGGGTTGCCTGTGTGTGTACACATGCATATGTGTGGGGTTGCCTGTGTGTGTGTGTGTGTGTGTGTGTGTGTGTGTGTGTGTGTATCCATGCATCCCTGGATGGCCACTCTGGTGTCTTTGTTTCTTGGTTGTAGTACGCAGCAAACAAGGACCTGCACATGTCTCCTTCACAAACTAGCGTCTCCCCTTGGACAGCTGCCCGCAGTGGGATTGCTGGACCTGTTTTTGGTATTGATTTAAAGAAACAAAATACTGACAGAAAAAAGCAGCATTAGAAATTTCACTAAACAAAGTAACAGGAATTCAACAGTAGTTGCTGTATTGTGTGATGTTTCCTTCAAGTTAGCTGTTCAGGTTACCAGATATAAATGTGCAAGTTTGATTGAAACAAAAACAACAATAACAACACAGATTTCTGCTAGTATTTTAAAAGGAGCAGTTAATGATTAATTTGTTTAAATTATTATTACTTTGGACCCCTTTTAAGCAGTCACAATTTTGGCCGTCCCTGTTGGTGTGCGCCTGACGTGCTCAGCTCCTTTGTGTTCTCGCCTATAGCCTCAAGGCCCAGTGTGGGAGGAAGAAGCAGTCTATGCTGGAGCACTAGGCCCAGGCCGGGTGCTGGTGCCACGTGGGCTGTGGCAGGCAGCAAGGAGCAGGGAGCAGAACCCCAAGCAAGCGGACGCCCAGAGAAGCGTGGGGCCTGCGGTTCCCTGCCAGGCCTCCTCCCAAAGCCCCCTCACTAGCAGACGACCTGAGTTTCTTCTGTGGCTGTTGCAGTCCCTGCACTACACCAGGCACAGAGTACCATGCCAGTGCCCACCACAAGCACCTGAGGGCACAGTCGTTTGCCAAGAGCAGGTCTCAGGTGTGCTGAGGTGATACCCAGAGCAGCATGGCCAGTTGCACTGCCCACCCTCAGCCAGGTCCTGATGGACGCCAGGTGGAGCAGAGGCATGGGTCCTCCCTGTGCCCACCCTCCCCCTAAGACTGTACTGCTTTTTGACCAGTGCAGGAGCCTCCAGCCACACTGGGAAAGTGAGAGCCCTTTAAGGCTCCAGCAGGCTAAGACTCCCGTGCCGGCATCTCTGCATGAAACCCAAGCACAGCCAGGGACCAGCTCCTGTTATCTAGTATTCTGGGACACTGAGCAATGGAGCTTCAGCACCAAAAGTTAAAACACAATAAGGAGATTCTCTTCAGTTTTGAAATACATAAAAGAGAACTTCCACATGGCCTTCTCTCCTCTGGGGCTAGTTCTTGTCTGCAGGCTGGGCCCCACGGGGTCTGCCTGGGGTGGGGGTGGCTCAGTGCCTGCCCCTCCCCCTGCCCCAGCACTGTGTCCTTACCCTCTCCTCCCCGCCTGTAAGGAAGAAAGGCTTTCATAGCCAGTGATGATAAGCACAGTACCTATGTTATAGAGTAATAGTATCACAAAGCTTTTCTGCTGGAGGGTTGAGAATGTAAGTTAACAGACCGACAATTGGAGAAAAAGAAGGGCTATAAGGATAGCCAATATTTTGGCCCTAGCCCTTCAAGGTCAATAAAGACCCAGGATATAAGAGAACCTGTGCTGTAATATCCT
>PVJA010037826.1:0-20131 GCA_004027025.1 Myocastor coypus | reverse complement strand
GTGCTAAACAAACACCTGTATACAGGCACATCATATTCAAATCCCTATAAAGCAAAGGAAAAAAAAAAAAAAAAACTTAAACCAGTGGAAAAGACACCTTACTTGTAAGAAACAAAGATAAGAATCACACCTAGGGCCCCGGCGGGATAGCTCAGTGGTCTAAAGCACCTGCTTGGGGAAGCTTGGGCAGCTTCAGGGACCGCGGTTCGATCCCTGGCACCACATGCTGCGCCAGCCCTGCTCTTGGGGCAGGCTGAGCCGGCCATAAAAATGAATGAATAAACAAACAAAGGTTCTGAAACAAGAATAAAAATAATAAATAAAATAAAAAATTCAAAAAAAAAAAAAAAAAAAAAAAAAAAAAAAAAAAAAAAAAAAAAAAAAAAAAAAAAAAAAAAAAAAAAAAAAAAAAAAAAAAAAAAAAAAAAAAAAAAAAAAAAAAAAAAAAATAAAAAAAAAAAAAAAAAAAAGAATCACACCTAATGTCTCCTTAGAAACCAAGCAAGTAAGAGCAAAGAAGGGTGAGATATTTAGAACTGAGGGGAAAAAATGAAAAAGAAAAAACAACAACAAAAATACCGTCCCTCCATCATTTAGAATCCTGTGTTCTATGAAATTATACTTCAAAATTCAAGGAACAATAAGGACCTTCTCCTGTGAGGGCAAATTTACAGACTAGCAGACTTTAGGCATATTCTAGCAACCAGTTAGAGGCCTGGGACCTCAGGCTCCTACCGCTTGTCACAAAGCTGGATTACTAAGTTCAGTCAGCCTTGACTCTACCTCTCTTAGCCAATGTGCTGGGCCAACTTGACTGTATCCAGCTTGTGTTTTCCTTAGTTAGAAAAATGTATATTGTTTCCAACTTGCTTCGAAGACTTCATGTGCGGGACAGACTGGCCCAGTCAAGGGCCCATTTAACTCGACTTGCTCAGCTCACTCCCCCTTATCTCTTCCCTAAAATGTTTCTGTCTAATGATAAATAATTTCTTTTAGGTAAATCTGCCTGACAACATACAGCTTAATTCACATAATCCAGATATTCAATTGTGTAATAACCTGCTATCATCTTTGTACTTCCTGCTTTCAAACTGTATGTGTGTGTGTATGTATGTATGTGTGTGTGTATGTATGTATGTATGTATGTAAGTATGTAAAGGGGGATTAAACTCAGGACCTTGAGCTTACCAGGCAAGTGCTTATGCCACTGAGCTATCTCTGCAGCCACACGAACTGTATTTAAACTGAACTTAAATCTGCCTTTGGGCTGGTGATTTCAACCCTTAGGATCCCCAGCCCACTTGTGTAATAAAGTTGCCTGAACTACATGGTGGGACCTTATCTACAAAACCAAAAACCAAGCAAAGGAAAAAATCATGAAATCTACCAGAAATTTTCAGTGACAGGAAAATTTAAAGATGAAATTTGTATTAAACAAAGACTCTAAAAAGTTGTCTATTGTATTGTTTTGTAAAAAAGTTCCTGTGTGATTTGTTTAAACATGTTAACTGTAGTTCCATGGAGGGATAGGAGTGAGAATGGTAACTAGTGTTTCTTCCTCATTCCTTGTGCTTTTACAATGGAGTCTATTACTATTGCAATTAAAAAACACATTTTGAACTCAGTAAAGACTGGACTTGGCAGTCCATGCCTGTGGTACTATAATCCCAGCACCCTGGCAGCCTGAGAAAAGTGGGCCACAAGTTTGATCCCTGACTGTGGAACTTAGGACTTAGCAAGACCCTCTCTCCAAATAAAAAATAAGCAGATGTACAGTGGTGCCTCACTTATCACGCAGGTTATGTTCCAGACACCCCCCAAATAAGTGAAAATCAGCAAAGTAGTGAGGGTATATTCATACATATGGTTTTATAAACCCTTCCCACACTCATAAACTTTGCCCACACCTAAAAAACACTTCCGATGTTCTTAACTATTTTTTAAACTTGTAAATCTACGTAATTTTAACATGTGCATATTGTACTGTGCTGCCAAATCCCACAATGTAACAAAAAATACATGATCAATAATTTAGATTAATATGTTTTGAGGGGTTGGGGAGATAGCTCAAGGGTACAAGTGCCTGCTTGGCAAGTACAAGGTCCTGAGTTCAATCTCTGGTTCTGCAAAATCATAAAAGTTTTTTTTTTTTTTTTTAAGATTTTTAAAAAATTTTAATTTAATTTAATTTTTTTCTTGTTTCAGAACTTTTGTTTGTTTGTTTATTTATTTTTATGGCCGGCTCAGCCTGCCCTGAGGGCAGGGCTGGTGCAGCATGTGGAGCCGGGATCAAACAGTGGTCCCTGCAGCCGCCTGCAGGCACTTTAGACCACTGAGCCATCCTGCTGGGCCCCCAAAACACAAAAGTTTTAAGCCGGGTGTGGTGGCTCATGCCTGTAATCCCAGCACTTGCGAGGCTGAGGCAGGAAGATTGTTGCAAGTTCGAGACCAGCCTGGGCTACAAAAGTGAGCTCAAGGCCAGCCTCAACTGCATAGTGAGACCCTGTCTCAAAAGACAAAACAAAATAAAACAAAACAAAAAAACAACAAAAAAACCCCACAAAAGTTTTGAAAACCCTTGAAACAGTGAGTCCACATAAGTAGAACCACAAAATAGCGAGGGACTACTATTGTAGGCAGCTATCTTTGGAAAGTGCATGTCTCGGCAGACAACATATAACAATTCATTGAGTTAGGTGGTGGGAAGCCAAGTAAAATGGTTGCGGTCCCTGAGAGCCTGGCAGGTGACCCTTGGGGTCATACTCACTGCCACCACAGTGGCTCTCAGAAGTGGGGATGGGAGGAGCAAATAGCAGCAGGTTCTCTGGGATGGGGGTGGGTGGGTGGAAAAGTTCTAAAGTGAAGTTGTACCAATGGTCCCACAGTAAAATTACATAAAATCACTAAGGAATGAATTTATCTCATGTAAATTATACTTAAACATTTTTTTTAAAAAAAAGAAGCAGAGGCCAAGTCAACTGTACTGCGGCCTGCTTATAGGAAAGCCCTTAACGGAAGAGCTGTCCATTTTGTGTGAGAGGGCAGAATTCCACAGATATCCCCGCATGTCCAGGCTGGGCTCTCCTCCAGGTGGCCCAGGGCTATCCACTGAGTACAGATCTTTTAGCTACCAAGGTCCCCAAGCACACAGACTTGATAGCACTGCCTGTCACGATGGCTAACACTGTGTGACCATTTACCACGGGACATGAAGATCTTAGATGTATTATCCCGTTGGATCTGCTGAGCAACTCTGACGTGGACACAACTGTGGTATCTGTTTAGATAAGGAAACTGAGGCGCAGAAAGGCTGGATGCCTGATCCCACTGTAGCGGACCTCAGAAGCAGTGATCCCATGACTGAGCCAGCTGCCTGACCTCATAGCACACAGCTTTGTATGTCATGGAACTAAAATGGATCTTGTCACACATAGATTTTTAGGTCCTTCTTTTTCTTCAGTGCTGGGATGAAACCTAAGACCTCATTCTCGCTAGGCGAATACTGTCCGCTGAGCTGCACCCCCAGCACAGGACGACTTAACTTGAGTCTCATTTTGTCCTTTCTCTCTCACCTCTGTGCCCCTTATTAGCCCTATCACCAGGCAATCCATACAGTTATACTTTATTTTTTCTGCCTTATATAATAATCATATGTTGGTATACATACAAGGTGTGGGTATAAAATCAGTGGATATTTATATTTTAAAAATTATTCTTTTACTTTTTTAATTTTTGTGGAACCAGGGATCAAACTCAGGACGTTGCACTTGCCAGGCAGGCACTTGTGCCCGTGAGCTATCTCCTCAGCCCTAAAAATTATCAAAGTAAAAGACATACTGCCATTGATCCCTCTAAAGATACTCCCTCTCACTTTGAATATACTTAACTATCATTCTTGCCAGTTCTGGAAGCCCTTTTTGTGAGTGTCTTTATTTTATTTTATTACTATTATTTTTTCCATTTATGTATTTGTACAGGGTCTCACTATGCAGCTTGGAATCATAGAGATCCTACCATTTTTCAGCCTCCCCAGTGCTGGGATTATAGGCGCGCACCACCATGCCCAAGCGTGTTTGCTCATTCATTTGCCGGATTAGCACACTCCAGAGGTGGGTCCGGCACGGCATGTGGGACCAAGTATCAAACCCTGGTCCTTGAGTTTGCCAAAGCAGGTGCTTAGTCTGCTGAGCTATCTCACCGGCCCGAGTGTCTTATTTTAATTGTCCTGGCTGTCTCAATGACCTGAGGTGATTCAAACCATTTACCTTTCATGGGCATTTTGACTTTGGAGAAGAGCCAGAAGGTGTACAGCGCCAAATACAGTGCGCAAGGTGGAAGAGGACTCAGGCCTGTGTTTACGAGCTGCCTTTCCGCTGGATGGGATGCAGCTGCAGCAGCAGCAGCGGCAGCAGCGGAAGCAGGCACTGCATTTTGTATCACACTTCGAAAGATACTCATGAAAGAGCACTTCCAGAACCACTTTCAAAAGTGGCAGGAAGGACGAGATAAGTGTGTCTAAGTGAATGGGAGTATTTTGAGGGGGAACTAATGTCTTTTACTGTAATATATTTAAAATATATAATAAGCACCTTATACACACACACACACACAAAAGGTATGTAGGAATTGTTCACAGCTGTGGTCATTCATGCCCACTTTCTGCATATTGCTGTCCTCTAAAATGATTCCTGATAGCTCAGAGGATTAAAGCACCTGCAAGCAGGCCCAGAAGCCAGGGTTCAATCCCCAGGCCTACCGAGCCAGCCCTGCCCCCGGGGCACACTGAGACAGCAATTGAGACTTGGCGTGGTGGTACTTGCCTATAATCCCAGCTCTTGGGAGGCTGTAAACAGGTGGATCACTAGGAGTCTGATCTAAAAGTGAGACCCTGAACTCCCTTTAGACCAGCGGTTCTCAACCTGTGGGTTGCGACCCTGGCGGGGCTTGAATGACCAAAACACACGGGTCGCCTAAAGCCATTGGAAAATAAATATTTAAACCCATGCTATGTCATGGTGAAATGTTATTTATTGGAATTAGTAATAAATATTTCTCCACATATAATCAAATATTGTCTTTGTGATTAATCACTATGTTTAAATTGTTTGATTTGTAGCAATGAGAATACATAATACATATCAGGTATTTACATTCTGAATCATAACTGTACCAAATTACAGTTTTGAAGTAGCCACCAAAACTGCTCCCACCACCAGTCTGGGAGCCTCGTCCTTCAAGGGTGTGCCCTGACAGTGCAAAACCACTGGCCTCACACTGAACAGTGCTCTAATCCCATCAAACAAACATAAAAGACTTCCAATAAACTATTTCCTAGTAACTATATTCTGGAACAAAACTCAAGAATATTTACAGAAACACAAAAATACCCAGAACCTATTGAGGTAAACTCCATAGTATCCTACACTCAATCAAACATTATTAGGCACAGCACTCACCACTTCCTCATTGCTATCTACTTGTGTCTTCTTTTACACGCTTTTTACTTAATCAGTCACTCAATTCTAAATATCCACAAGTTTATAAATAAAGAAGTGTCTAGGCACCAAAAATCTATCAAGAAATGATTAAAAATTCTCCATTTTTTTTTTTTTTTTGTGGGACCAGGGTTCGAACTCACGACCTTGCATTTGCCCAGCAGGCACTTGTGCCTCCGAGCTATCTCCTCACCCCCAAAAATTCTCCATTTTTAAAAAGAAAAAAATTACCAACAATCAAAAAATTGAGACCCATGAAGAAAAAAATAACGAAATGAAGCTGAACTGACACTGTATTAGAAAACATTAAAATGGTTACTACAATTGCATTGCATATACTCAAATTATTCAAGGAAAAGCAAATTTGTTCATTAAGGAAGGACATTATTTTTCAAAACTTAAAACATACAGCCATCTGATTGTCTTAGTTACTTTTTGCTCGTTGCTGGGACAAATACCCAACACTCAAAATGAAGGAAGGAAAGGTTTATTTAGCTCACAGTTTGTGGAGGTTTCAGTCCATATTTGGCTGGCCCAAGGCTGAGTGGAACAGAGCAGAGAGCATCCAGTTCATGGCGGCGGAACAGCAACAAAATGGCGGCAGAGGTAGCCAACCAACACGGCAGCAGAGCAACAGCAACAGCTAGAGCTCTAGTCTGTCTCTCTGTCTCTCTTTATATTACGTTCAGGCTCTCCACCTTAGCTCCCGCCCTAGGCTACACCCATAATCCCAGAAGTACTTCCACCCATAATCCCATCAGTACTAAAACCTATAATCCCAGGGATCATGGATCAAGTCTCAAACTCTAGAAGTCCCCGCCCAGTGACTCCATGAGGCTTTGGGGGGACAACTAGACATAAACCATAGCACTGATCTAGTCATCTCTATTCCTAAGTATCCACTCAACAAAAGGAAAAAAAAATGGCCGTATAAAATCTTGCACCTAAACATTCACAGCAGCTTTATTTGTAAAAGTCAACTACTAAAAACACCTAAATGTCTATCAAGAGGTAACTAGATAAACAAGTTATAGTTTATCTAACATATTCCTAAGATTGTGAATACTACTCAGTGATCAGAACAAACAGATGATACATGCAACCCAAATGAACCCAAATATAATTACAATGAACGAAAGACGCTAGATACTACTGTAAGAAGAGATGTATACACTACATGGTTCCAATTATGTAAAACTGGTGAACATTCAATTCAACCTAAACTAACAGAGAACAGAGCTGGACCAAAGAAAAAAAGCATGGGAGGAAATATCCAGAAAGCAATAAAGCCTTGGGTGGTGACTTTGAATGTCTCAATAACTGTGATAGCTTTGAGGACCCAGTATGGCTGTAGAACTCCAGGTACTTCTCTACCTTCATAGGAACTTTCCTCAACAAAAAAGTACTTACAACTGTGTTGGGATGAAGGTAAACACATCAATGGCATAAATTAAAACTCTGAATGTATCGATTCTTATTAAATGTTACACTTTGAATATACAAAATTCGTATGTCAGAAAGACACAGGTATCTTCAGGCAAGGTGCACACCTATAATCACAGCACTAGAAAGCCTGAGGCTGGAGGATTGCCTTGAGCTCCAAGACCAGCCTGGAACACACAGCGAATTCAAGGCCAGCTTCAACTAAATAATAAGACCTCATCACACATACATGCAAAAAAAAAAAAAAAAAAAAAAAAAAAAAAAAAAAAAAAAAAAAAAAAAAAAAAAAGCGGGGCTGGGGAAGGAAGGAATATGCACTGCATACTGGGCAATCGGGTTTCACTGATTGATCCAATTGTTTATGCTATAAATACCTGTTATGTAAAAAGTGCTAAGAAAGTTGAGGCAAAATGTCTAGTCCCCAAGCACTAATCAGTATGATTAATCTTACCTAAAATAATCTCAACACTAACTGTATTACACACATATTCCCCACAGTAAGTAGTAGATCAGATCCTGCTGTCTCTTACATTAATATGAGCAATCCTTTTGCCTCTGTAGTAGGGAATGAATCCAGTGCTCTTACTGAGTTATAACTCCAGTCTTTATTTTAAAGTTTGAAACAGGGTCTTCCCAAAATACTAAACTGCACAGGTGGGACTCAAAGTTGCAGTCTTTCTGTCTCACCTTCCAGGAGTAATGGGATTACAAGTGTGTACCACCACATCCAGCTAATTAGCAGTCTCTCTGTCCACAGTTTTACTAAAGAGAGTACCCTGACCCACATAAAACATCAACCTATACCTACAGACAGAAGTCCAGACTTGTGGAAAACATTTTAAGTAACTATAGCTCTTTGCAAAGCAAATACATCTAACAGAATGCATGCAACTGAGTTACTGTTAATCAACATAATAGACAGAATTGAGACCCCATACATGTGTCAAAGTCTACCCCTGGGACCTCAGAATGTACCCTCTAGAACAGCAGTTCTCAACGTGTGGGTCACGACCCTGGCAGGGGTCAAATGACCAAAACACAAGGGTCACCTAAAGCCATTGGAAAATGTTGTTTATTTGGAATTGTTGTTATATTTAAACCCGTGCTATGCCATGGTGAAATGTTTTTTTTTTTTTATTGGAATTAGTAATAAATATTTCTCAACATATAATTAAATATTGTTTTTGTGATTAATCACTATGTTTAAATTATGTTTGATTTGTAGCAATGAGAATGCATAATGCATATCAGGTATTTACATTCTGAATCATAACTGCAGCAAAATTACAGTTTTGAAGTAGCCATCAAAATTATTTTTTGGTTTGGGGTCACCGCAACATGAGGAACTGTATTGCAGGGTCATGGCATTAGAAAGTTGAGAACCACTGCTGTAGACCCTTCCCTAAGATACAAAAATAAACAAATACATTTTAAGAATGATCCCTGGCAGAAAATCCAGCAACTTCTGGGCAGGGAAGAGGCTGCACAAGGCTCTGTTTGGAGCTGTCTGCTTGAGCAGCTCCCAGCCTTCTGTTCCAGGTGGGGGTGAAGAGCAAGGAGGTGAGTCAGGGCAGGGCAGGGCAAGGGGCGATAGCCTTCAGGGTGGATTCTGTCTGAAGAACACACAAGAGGGGTGCACTGAGGCTCCGTGTTCTCAGTGCAGCCGGGCCAGCTGGATTGTTTATTCTGCACGTGGGTAGCAATGCATTTGTTTGCAGCTTTCCTGACAGCCCAATGGTACAGACACTGCTCACTGGTTTTGGGTCCCTGGTGTTCTGGTCCCCAAACAGCTCATTTGCTGGGTTCCTTTTCCTGGTAAGGACAGTGGCCTGGCCACTCCTGTGATGTTGCCCTCCCCCCCCCCAAGACATCAGACACCCTTTTAACATGCCCTTTACACCACATGTTATGATCATGTCTGGGTGTCCTCCCAGCCTCACATGGTCATAGGGCTTTTCAGAGGTGGCTGGATCTGTATGTGACACTGGGGTGTATGACACTGGGGTTAAGGGTGTATGATTACTGCATCATTCCACTGGTTTGGCATAGTTTGGGTATGGATAATGGGAAGCATTATCCATACCCAAACTGCTTGTATGCTCTTTGGACAGAATCCACCCTTATAAATCTAGCTGTCTAGTTCCCCTCTAAAACTCATGTCATTGGAGTGATATTGGGCAGTGGGGCTCATGGAGGTGGTCAGTTGTGGCAAGGGCTGATGCCTTCCTCAGGTGAGAGTGGGCTATCAGGAGTCTGGTCCCGCTCCTCTTGCTGCCTGTCGCATGTGCACTGTACTGCCTCTGTGCTTTCCCACCCTGCCTTGATGTAGTATGAAGCCTTCATCACAGGCAGCTGCCAGATTTTAGACTTTCTAACCTCAAGAACCAAGATCCAAAGAACCTCTATTTTTAGAGAGTACCAGCCTCAGGCATTTCATTATAGCAACAGAAAACAGACTGATACAGACACACTGGGGACACCTGAGTGTCTCAGGAAAGGGATGAGAAGATGCCTGTCTTTACAGAAGTGGAGAAGGCTTGGTACCTGAATAAGGTTCCAAAGAGTTATGCTTCTTCTAATTTGCTTTGTTGAGATAGCAGTGCTTGGCCTACAGGACAGAATCCTGAAATGGAGCCAGACTCTGAGAAACAGAAAGCCGGAGAAATGGGTGTTCTTCTATTCAGCAATCGGAAAGAGGAAAGACAGATTTCCTTGATGTTTCCTGTAGTTTCGACTCTGTACCTCCACCCTTTCCACACTTCTTTTAGTCCAAAGAAAAGCCATGCAGCTACAAGTGCAAATGTGAGTAACTCCCCACTGCTCCCCAGGGAACCAGTAGGTAGACCAAAAGGAGTTCCAGACTTAGCATCCGCAGCACCGCTGGGCATCTGGGGTGCTCCTGTCATCAAAGATGCAAGGTAGTACACAAAGAGTCAGAAGGTAGACCGGGTGCCATGTGGATGGCAGAGGGGCGAGAGAGGGTGGGGTGGATCAGAAATCATAAAATTCCATCCAAGGGAATTGCCTGGTGCTGGGGATAATGTCTGACGGGTAGAGCACTTGTTCAGTATGCAGGAGGCCTTGGGTCTTGAGCTTTAACACTTCAAAATAAAATGCAGCAAACCCCATAAAATAATTTTATGGGAAGCTACCTGGCCTTAACGTTGGAGTTCCACACTTCGCAGACAATCTCCAGGACACTGTCCATTAGGGATCACAGTTGGTCCCATGGATCAGGGTCGTGGAGGTGGTCTTAATGACTGACAGGTCATAATAGGTGACCTAGAAACTACATGGGATCCAGTCAGAGCAGTTCACTGATTTCCACCACTCAGTTTGGGTCCAGGATGGGTAACTTCTCCCATATCCTCATTCTGGATAAAGGGAGAGGAAGCTCTACCATTGTTTCTATTTCCTGCCTTTCAGATTCTCTACCAAGGCCTTGCACACCTGGGCCTGATTTCTTGGAGAGAAAGGAGATGGGGCAGCAGCCCTGTGGGACCAAATATCCATAGGAACATGGTGAGGAAGGAAGGAGGCACAGAAAGCTAGGAGAGAGGGCAGGGCTCTTAGTGGCGACAGCCACGGACAGTGAGAAAGACTGCACAGGCTCAGTGGCTTCGTGACATCTTGTGATTAGTGCTGAAGAGACAGGAGTGCTGCCCCATCCTTATCTGTAGAAAAGAGCCCAGTGTTCTGCTGTCTCTCAGCTCTGACCTTCCCATCTCCCTCCCTGCCCACCCGCCTCACCTCAGCCCCCCACTGCTTAGCGAGACTGACTTAATGTCCCCCTTTTCTGCAATCTCACAATGCTGACGACTATCATGTCTCTTACCACTTGTTCTATGTTAGGTGTTTACATGGAGCAGTGGCTGGCCGCATTCAGCCCACCCCCAGCCCTGGCCTATGGCAGTACTCACTGGTGGTGCATGAGCAACTGTCCATTGTGACACCTGGACACCTTCAGGGTCTCACAAACAGCTGTGTGGAGAAGAGGCAGTGTCTGTCTTCCTGCATGCGTCACAGGTGAGCGGAAGGTAGAGAGTGGGTGAGGACTAAGTAACATAGCTGGGACTGTCATTTCTGCTCAGTCACATTCTCCAACTGTCTGCATGGGCAAAGTGCCGGGGGAAACTGGAGTAGTTAGACAGATAAAGGCAGCCTGTGCTCCCTGCAGCTGTCCAGATGTGGAGAGAAGTAGGATGGAGCTCTGGCACCTAGATTCCTTACCCAAGCCCTGCAGGTGTGCTTGCACTGTGTCTCTGTCCTTGAGAGATTTTTTTTTGTTTTGGTGTCAGGGCCTTGTGCTTCTAGACAGGCACTAATGCCACTGAGTGATCTCTTCTGGCCCCTTGGGAGATTCTTGCAGCAATTACTAACAATTCCATATGAATTTGAATGTATCCCTCAAATTAATGTATTAAAAATTTAGCTCCCAAATTGATATGTTAATGACATTTGGAGGTGACATTTTGGGGAGGAAATTAGGACTGGGTAAGACTTGGAGGGGAGTCCCAGAGATGGCATCTGTGGGCTCAGGAGAAGAAAAGCACATGCCTGTGTTTGCACCAAGTTCCTTGTGCCTGCTGCCATTAAGACAGTGAGATGGCCTTGCCAGATGGGGTGCCGTGGTCTCAGACTTCACAGCCACCAGAACCCTAAGAAATGCAGTTATTTTCCCTGTAAGCCATCCAGTGTCAGGTTAGTTCATTTTTATAGCAACACAAAATTGACTAAGGTACCACTACCTTCCCAGAATGGAATCTATTGTGCAATCAAATAGTCTCATTAATTAGTTACCAATTTTTTAAAAAATTGTAACCTGAGCCTGAGGTGAGAGAACTGAGTTGGAGGCCAGCCTGGACTATGCAGGCAGTGAGAATCTGTCCCTAAGTAACTAAATAATGGAAAATGAAATTGACCATTTAAACTATTTTAATGTACATAGTTCAGCAGCATGAACTACATCCACACTGACTGCAACCATCTCTCTTGCCTGTTTCCAGAACTCTTCAGCTGGGACTTAGGGACAGTAGCTCCCTGCTACCTCTTCACCAGTCCCCAGCAACTAGCCCCTCTCCCTGGGCCTATGCGCTCCACTCTTCCAGGTGTCTCCCAGAGGAGATGTGGACATCTTGGCAGACTGTCCTCCAGTGCTGTGGCACACCCACCAGCTTCCCTTTTAGGCAGATTAATATTCCAATGCAATTGCTTCATCCAATTGATTCATCCACTACTTTTCAAGCAGGACTCTCTAAAATCTTCCAGGCTCTAGGGCTGGGGAAATAGCTCAGTAGAATAAGCACTTGCCTGGCAAGCATAAAGTCCTGAGTTCAATCCCTGGTACCACCAAAAAAAAAAAAAAAAAAAAAAATCCCGGGTTCCTCCAAGCTACTCCATGGGCAGCCCCTTCTGCAAGGGCGCAGCTTTGCACTTTCTTGCCAGGTCCTGTGCTTTCCTTCTTCATAAGAGTGGAGATGGAAGGCAAAACATGGAAACCCACCCCAATAATAAGAATGCTAAGGAACATGAGAAGCGTCACAGTAGGGAATATGGAATAAAATTAACCCCCACAGGTTGAGAACTCTGTGAAATTCACTGGCTGTCTTTCAGTGTTGGGGTCTGCTGTGGGGACAGCAGACAAAAGGATGCTTGGAAAGGTATACTGGGGGTAATCAAATGGAGAGCAGACTGAAGGGGACATCAAGCGGAAGGTACAGAAGCTAGGGGGCTGTGTGGGCATGAATGGAAGTTGCCACTAAAGAAGCCAAGTGGGGGGCTGAATGACAGCTTCAAACAAAGAAAAGGTCTGCTGGCAGTAGCACTCACGGCAGTGGGAGACAGAGATTGCCAAGGGATGGAACACCAGGATTTTGTCACGTCTGGATCCCCAATTTTGAGTGCCAGCCTTAGGACTGCCAGGCATAACTAAATCTGCCTTCTTGTGTGTCCATGGATGAAAGAAAATGGGCAGAAGAGTCTTCAGCACAGGACCCTGGCATCATCTGACAGCACACTTGGCAGACTGGCTGGTGTCTGTAGCCCTCAAGTGGCTGCCATCCTTTACTGACACAGGGAAGAAGCCAACAAGCTGACTTTGAGGCAACAATGGACTATCTGCTTCCACTTTCAGTTACAACCTTAATAAACCAGAAAGGACACCATTGGTCATCCAACCAGAGGATGGTCCATGGCTCCATTTCAGGGGCTCCTGTGGGTAAACTCTCTTCACCAGTGCTCCCAGTGGAACCAGAAGCCCCCTTCATGACTGTGTGGAAACTGTGAAGGAAGAGTTCTCAAGCCATGGAGATCTCTGAGATCAGCCTTGGGGAGACTCAGATGTTCAGTATTTGACAGAAAGTAGCAGTTTTGTTTTGGACAGGGGCCAATGAGCAGGCTATGCCTGGTGACTCTGACTCTGTGGCAAAGACCCAGCCTCTGCCCACCAGAACCTCTGCTCAGGGGGCTGAGCTAACAGCCCTGACAAGGGCTGCTATTAGGAATGACAAAAAGGAGCATCCATGCTGATCCTCCACGTGCCTTTGCTGTACTACTTGTTCATGGAGCTATATACAGGTACAGAGATAAATACAAAGGAGTATCCTGACTGCTGGTGGAAAGGAGATAAAATCAAAGAAGCAATTCTGCAGCTCCTGGATGCTAGATGGGCACTAAGGAAAGTGGCAGCTGTACTCTGCAGGGGACATCAATGGACTGGTATGACAGAGGCTGCTATGGCAGGCCCACAACCCCAAACTCCCAATTCTGGAAATTCCAAAGTATACTTCAGTGAAAATGACCTGGTCTACCCAGAAGCCTGGGGCTGATCTCAAGGGAGAACGGTAGTCTGACAGGAGACTAGCTATCCCTGAAGAGGTAGCTGCTAGGCTAGTAAGGTAGTTCTATCAAGGGTCTCACATGGGAAAAATGGCACTAGAGACATTGTAAGTTGTCACTGCTATATTGACAAACAGTGCCTGTGTGCAGAACAACCCAAAACAAAGGCCTGTCAGGCCTCCAGACATCCATGATGCAGGTGGAAACCATACAGAAACTCGTCTGTGAGCATCACTGAGCTGCCCCAAGCGGGAGGCTACCAATACATGCTCTTGCCAGTCTGCACCTTCTCATGGTAAGCAGAAGCCTTCCCTGCCTGGACAGAGAAAGCACCGAAAATAATAAACTACAGTTAAAGGATATCATCCCGATTGGACTGCCTGTAAGTTTGGGATCAAACAATAGGGTAGTGTTTGTGTCTGAGACAGTTCAAGAGCTCACACAGACATTAAAAATAAAATAAAAATTATATACAACCTGCCAGCCTCAAAACTCTAAAAGGTAGAGCACATAAATCAGACACCCAAACAATTGCTAAAAAAATACCATCAAAGAGCACAGGTTAGATGGGTTAAGTCCTGCCTATGGCCCTCCTCTGTGTAACCCCCACTAAACAAACAGGGGTATTCCCTTTATAAAACCTGGTTCAAGGGCAAGCCTGATAGCTCAGTGGACTAAAGCTCCACCCCTGGGGCAGGCTGAGATGGAGATTGACACTGGGCGTGGTGGCACACACCTGTAATCCCAGCACTTTGGGAGGCTGAAACCAGGAGAATCACTATGAGTCCAATCTACATGGACCCTGTAGACCCTGTAGACCCTGTATCCCCTGTCCTAAATGCATAAAAAGAAACCTTGTCGAGCTGACCCCTCCCAATTATAAGTCAAATTAAAAGTCCAATCTACATGGACCCTGTAGACCCTGTATCCCCTGTCCTAAATGCATAAAAAGAAACCTTGTCGAGCTGACCCCTCCCAATTATAAGTCAAATTAAAGGTGATTCTCTGCAAGCTAAAAAAATTAGCTCTAAGGAGACAAATACAGGCTTTAAAAATAGCTATAGAAGGAATCCATGGCTGTGTACAAAAGAAAATGCCTGTAAGTTTGACAGACCAATTCACCTCTTTAGACCCTGACACTCTTTCGGTTAAAAGGTGGAATCCCACTGCCCTGGGGCTTCCGCACTGTTTGATGGGCTGCAGAAGGCCATCTTGTATACTTCAGCTGCTTTTGAAGTTGCAGAAGCTGTGTCCTGGATCCACCACAGCCGGCTGAAGCCAGAAGCCCCAGGCAAGTGGACCAGCCAGCAGGATCCAGATCAGCTGAACTGGCTGACCTGTGGGGAGAGTGACCCACCACCAAAGCTTGAGGATCACTGTGGAGTTATAACAACCAAATAAAGCTCTTTTCTTTTCTGTTATAATTCTCTTTTTGCTTCAGTCTAAGGAAACAAAAAATCCTTAACCCCACTACATTTACACCATATAATCAAAAACACTGAAACAAGAACCCTGCTGTATCATATTTATTATGAGTGTGCAAGAACACACAGAGAAACTTACACTCACAATCAGATGACCCCTCAGATTGTGACTCAGGGGACAACCAGCCCTACATCTATTTTGACCCCAGGTCCTCCTCCACTTTAGGAAACCTGAAGTCTATGCTAGGAAAAAACAAACAAACAAACAAACAAACAAAAAAGAGGCAATAAAGGTGGCTTTTTGTTGGGCAAGCTTAGGCAACTGCAGGGACCATGGTTTGATGGACTGGTGAGTTGGCTCAGTGGTCTAAAGCACCTGCTTAGGCAAGCTTAGGTGTGGTTGGCACCACATGCTATGCAAGCCCCACCCCCAGGGCAGGCTGAGCTGGCCATATTATTTTTTTTTATTTTTATTTTTTGCGGGACTGGGGTTTGAACTCATGACCTTGCACTTGCCAGGCTCGCACTTGTGTCACAGAGCTATCTCCCCAGCCCCTGAGCTGGCCATATTATTTAAAAAATATATAAAAATAAAAAAATAAATAAAAAGGGTGGCTTTTTATTAGGCAAGCTTAGGCAACTGCAGGGACCATGGTTTGATCCCCAGCACGACATGTTGCACCAGCTCCACCCTCTTGGGCAGGCTGAGCTGGCTAGAATAATAATGGCTATGATTCATTTTGGCAGAGCTCTAGTCCTCATCTTAAACATTGTTTCCTGGCTCTGGAGGGGAAGATGGTGCGCTGCTCAGCCTCCTGGAGAAGCTTGTCACATTGACTTTTCTGATGGGAACTCGGCTTTCCTCATTGCTAGAGGAGCTTGGGCGCTCACTGTTGCTGAGGATGGCAGTGGTACTTTTTGGGGGAGCTCTGGTTCTTACCAAGTGCTGGAGCTCCAACTCGGATCCCTCAGCCTATTGGGACAGATTTTCTAGCTTCCTCCACTGGCCTCTGGGCCTTTCCAGCAGAGATGCATGAAGGGGGCCTGCAGAGATGCTGTTGTGAGCTCTAGACCTCCAGTTCATTGGACTTGTGAGAGACATTGTGATGGGTTGTAGGTTTTCAGCTAGACTCATGCAGGATACTAGGATCCAGCACCTACTCTGGAGTTGTGGGTCTTTAGTGTGTGGGACAGTACACTCTATGAGTCTTTGGGTGATTATCATCTTATAAAGTGTGTCCTGTATTGTACTGCTCTGGTTTCAAAAACCCCAAACGACAACACTTCCCAAAACTCATCTTTCCAAGCCCTGAGTGCCTCTGGGTGGACACTGTTTCTGGCCTGTGTTTCGTCACTCTGAACCTCCAAGGGCACCGTGACAGTGTTTGCAGCTTGCCTTACATCACAGGCCCCAATATTTCCCCATTTCCTTGCTATCACAGTAAAGGCTAATTTTTAAGGCATTTCCTGCTGAATCAATCTTAGGAAATACTGGGAATTTTGGAGACCTCTGATCTTCAGGGGTTCCTCTAAACTTCTACCTTCCTTCCCTCTTTGGTAAAAACAATGCTTGTTTGCGCAGCTACAGGGCTGGAAGTTGCTCTGGAACAATGGGGCACAGGAGGAGCCTTTCCTCAAGCTTCTGAGGGGTACTTTTAATCAGGTGGCCTAAGGATCTCAGTTAGTATCCTAACAAGAAAAGCAGACTTCTCTGAGATCTGCTCCTAACTTTGCATCTGATGGTTCTTATGTCCTTGGGCGTTACCAGCTGACCTCAGCTGGGGCTCCCAGGACTTGAGTAGATGTGCATGTGAGGGAGGACAGGGAGAAGCTTCCAGTTTGGGCTAAGGGCTGTACCACTTGGTCAAAGGGCTGTACCACTTGGATGGAAGGCAGAGCCATGTGACAAAAAATAGTGTTGTACCTGCTGCTGAATGAACACTTAAAAAGTGATTTTGCCTCTAGAACATTTTTATTATACAAGAGATGAAACAAAAACCAAACCAGCATGAACACTGCTTATACTAGTGTCACGGCTTGTGTCTAGATATCTCCCCAAAGCCTCATGCAGACACAGGTGGGGCTTTTCCAAGGTGGCTGGATCTAGACTACGTGATACTAAGATTGATTCACAGTATGCTTTTCTTCCTTCTGCCCACCACTGTTTCTCCTCTGCTATACCACCATGCCATGGAGCCAGCCCTATAGACTGAAACCTCTGCAATCTGTGAGCCAAATCAACCTTAAAACCTTGGGTTACCAGGTATCTTGTCAGAGCAAACAGAAAAACGTAACTAAGATAAGGGAGAATCAAGTTATAAAGCAGCAGTCCTGTTGAAGCTGGACCATGCACCCTGCACATGCCATTCTTGTCCTCTACAGGCCCCCCTCCAGCCCAGCCTTTGCTGCCAGCTTGACACTCATGAACTGGCTGTCTCTGGGCTGCTGCGTAAATACCTACAGAACCACAGAGATGGGGCTCCTCAGCCTTCTCTCTCGCTCCTTCCTTAGCCCCTGCCCCTCCATGCACCGTCCTCTTCTGTTTAGCTTAGTTTTGTTCATTGTCTTCCCTTTCCCTCCCATCACATCCTTCAGGCCCTGCTCAAGGTTCATGTACTCTAGGATATGGCATCCCACGTACACCAAAACCCTATTTGCATCTCAAGGTAAAGGCCCAAGGCTGGACCCCAAAAGCAGGGTGTCAATGCAGACCTGGCTGCTTACAATATGACTTAGGTCAAACATTTTACTCATGTGCTTTGGAATTTCACGTGAAAGACAGTAGTCAGACCTACCTGCTAGCATCCTGGGGATCATGTAGAACACTTCCTGATGCACTCTGCTGACTGTGCTGATGAATACTTTCAGTGGAGTCAGCTCAGGAGTCAACTCTCAGCTCTTAAGCTTGAGGCAGGCTTTATCTGGAACCCTCAGAATGAGTGGAGAGCTGGCATTCACTATTGGGCCTGAAGCAAACTACAAACCTCTGCAGAGGAAGTGAACATGAAGCACTCCTGGTGGGGTCCTGTGCTCTCCTGGGGATAAAAAAGCAGTCTGGGGGTAGGGGAAAGGAGGAAGCACCCAAGATGGGTGCCACTATAACAGGATTGGAAGTCCACCCATGGAGGTAACAGCAGCCTGAGATGAATCTCAAGAGGCCATGTGACAACTGCAGAAAAAAATAGCAACTACTTATCAGCAAAGTTAGTGGCTACTTCCCCAAACAATAAGAGGCATTTTGATGACCACAAAGAGGTCGAAGTTTTTAATTAACTCAATTTCTACATACAATATTGCACAAAGTATGAGTGGATCAACAATTATATTAATGATAACAAACCCATGAACATTTATTCAATATTACTGCTCCAGGTTTTGGTACCTTCTTGCATGTACTTTTGTAAAACAGGAGGAATGAACTCACTACTGTAATTCAAGAGAATCAGCTTCCAAAAAAAGCACAAATGTCATTTCAAAGCACTTATTATGTCAAACCCAGAAAAACAGTGACACCAGGGGCTTTTAAGAGAAAAGTTGGTGACAAAGAGTATTAGGTTAAAATATTGTTTACAACAATGGACTTAAGAACCAGAAGCACACACACAGTGGGAATTACATGAGCCCCCATTCTGCTTTACTATATACTCTGAGGAAGGCATTCTCAGCTGCCATGGTGTCTTCTATTAGCATCAACCACTGCTTCAAAGCACTGAAGAAATACGAAGGAAGTTCATATAAAAGGCTTTTGAAATGATTTTTCCTTTCAAAACTAGTATGATTTTCATTAAATTACACAGAAATTATCCAAATGCTGTCATATGAAGATGCCAGATACCATTCAGTTTTGCTGACTGGGTGAGCAGAGGGGTCACTCATGTGGGTGGGGGACCTGGGCACAGCGCCATCTCTTTTGGTTTGCAGCATGCTGTACTTGACATCCTTAGGCTTCCGGGTGATTATGTCTCCCATACACCAAGCTGAGGTGGGTGGCGGGCGATAGTTTTTAAGAAACTCTTCAGCTAATAGGAAGGTCTCTGAGTCAGCCTGAGGTCCTACTTTTGAGGAGATGTTAGTACAGCAAAAGAAAAATAAGATGATGGAGTCTTTTTTTGCTTTGCTACCACCCTGAAGAACTACCATGTGGCACAGTGCAAGACCACACAAATGGGGCATTTGACAATGACATTTTGAAAAAAATGTAAAAAGCCCAAGGAAACAGGTATAGTGGTGCACACCTCTAATCAGTCCAGTGATGCTGGAGGCTGAGGCAGGAGTATAGGGCCTTCCTGTCTCAAGAAAGAGGCAGAGGTTCTGCCGAGTTTGGGCAGAATAACAATATGCCATCACGTTACTACTAGCAGGCAGGACATGTGACTTCTGAATCTTAGAAACCATCAGGATGGTTGGCAAAATGCTGAGGGAGAAGGGAGCTAACAATAATTTAATGAGTGGACACCAATTCCCCCACTTCAATTCCTCCCTGGAAAGCGATTTTCATGAAGCTGGTTCTAACTAAATATGCAAGAGTTTGTCTTCTTTACAGAACAGTGATCCAAAGAGGACAATGGCTTTTCATTTCCTGACCATCCCATCCCCCATGATAAATATAAACATCACTTCTTCTGGAATCTAACACACTGGCTTCATTTTTAAAATGCATCACTTTATTTCCCCACCTGGTGGCCACACATGATAAGCACTGACAATCACGTGATTTCTTCAGTAAGCTCCAAGGCTCCTGGAAGCTTTCCTGGGTTTCATAGTCAGAAGAGTCCTGAGATTTCAAATATTAAAGCTTTCTCCACAGCCACAAGTTCCTTTGATATTTGGGTTATTGAAGACAAACTCACTGGACAATTTGTCTTCAACATAGTCCATTTCTGTTCCTAGAAGTGTCAGCTGTGCTTTCTTTTCGATGAATACTCTGACTCC
>PVJA010037825.1:0-20054 GCA_004027025.1 Myocastor coypus | reverse complement strand
TTTTTATATCATTTGTATTGACTCCTTCTTTCTTATTGATGTCTATTTGTCTCACATTGTTTATCTTTGCATCATTTTGCAGATGTTCTATTATTTTTTCCTGTATTCTAGTTGTTTTTAAGTGATGCTTTCTTATCTTTTCACTATCTGCAACAGTGTCTTCAAGATCTGAAACTCTTATCTTCACTTTCATTCAGATGGCTTTGCCAGCTTGTGATTGAGATTTTATTTTCTTGTATATTTCTTTCAAACTGCTCCATGCAGTCTATTTCTTTCCTATATTGCTCATTTAAGAATTCTATCTTTTTCCTGTTCTTTTTTAGTTTTTTGTCAATGTCATCTTTAGAAACATTTATTAATTCTTTGATTATAGTTATCCTTTCTTTTTTATCCTTTCTTTTTTTACGTCAGAGATTATTTCTGATCTGATTTCCTCTCTCCCTTTCTGCAGTTTTTCCTTTATTTCAGATGCTATTGATTCAGAGATTTCTTTTTTACTTCAGAGGTTATTTCTGATCTGATTTGCTCTATACCTTTCCGCAGTTGTTGCTTTACTTCAGATACTATTAATTCAGAGGTTTCGGCTGTGTGATTCCCAGTTTCTTTTATGCTACTGTCTGCTGAATTTTTTTTTTTCTGGGCGGGCTCAGTGCTTGAGATTGCATCTTGCTCCTTCTCTTTGTTGTTTTGTATAGCACTGTCCTCTTACCTTTGATGTAGAGCTTGGTGCAATTGTACCCTTAGCATCTACCATAGTTCTTACCCAAAAGAGGTTATATTGTTAAGGCAGTTATAGTTTAGTATTTATAGAACTACAATTAGGAACACTAATAATGAATGGGTAGGGATATTTAGCTGTTGACAGTCTTTTGTAACTAATGAGTTTTATATTACACAGTAAGAACAAACCTTATGTCTGTGTAGCTAAGGAGATATTAAATTGGGAATTTGTATTTAAGTTAGTTCCTATAAGTTCTGGATGATTACCTCACCCTGATGTACCTGGGGTCTTCCAGGAAGGCCAGTTCACCTGGTTACCTGTTGCTCCCTTTGTAGATCAACAAAAAGAAAGAAGTCACTCTCATAGATCTGGGACCAGCAAAGTGTCTCAGCTTATTGGATCTGGATGTACAAAGATTGAGCTCGTTCAGATGTGCCCAGCTTGAGTCCGGCTCCTGTTTTAAGCTTCTTGCTGCTGCAGCCCATGGAAGTGAACCTCACATACAAGCCAGGCCTGGGATGAGCCCGGAGTAGTTCAGGAGGGTGGATGCAGAGCTGGAAGTCTCTCTTTCTCTGTCTTTCACACACACACACACACACACACACACACACACACACACACGCACTCATACGCACACGCACACGCACACGCGTGCGTGCATGACCTGAGATGGGTCTGGAGGAGACCATGACAGTAGCCACAGAGCAAGAAGTCTCACACACACGGTGGCCTGACATGAGTCTGGGAGGGATCGAAGGCTGGGCACAGAGCAGGAAGTCTGTTTATTCATTCTTTGATTGATGGAAAGTTGGGTTGTTTCCAAGATTCAGCTGTTACAAATTGTGCTGTTGTAAACATAGGTACACATATATCACTGTGGTATTATGTCTTTAATTTTTCTGGGAAGATACCCAAAAGGGAACTAGCTGGCTCAAATGGCACCTTGAATCCCAGTTTCTTAAGGAATCTCCACACTGATTTTCATAGTGGTTGCATATGTTTGCATTCCTTTTTCCTTTTTTTTTTTTTCTTTTTGAGACAGGTTCTTGCTATGCAATTCAGGCTGGCACTCACTTTTGTAGCCCAGGCTGCTCTTGAACTCAAACTGATCCTCCTGCCTCAGCCTCCCAAGTTCTGGGATGACAGGCATGAACCATCTCACCTGGACATGTCTACATTCCTACCAACAGTGGAGAAGGTTTCTTTTTTCCTCATAGCCCATTTTGTTGTCAGTTGATTTCTTGATAACAACCATTCATTCTGAGGTTAGATGGAATTGTAGTGTTGTTTTAATTTGAAGAATTAGTGATTTTGAACATTTTTCATGTTTTTCTTTTTTATTTTTCTCTCTCCATCTGAGAAGTGTGTATGCCCATTGTATGTATGGCCTCAGATGCCCATTTTTGAGTTGGTCTTCGAAATTAGGGCATCTGAGTTTTTGCAACTTTTTATATGCTCTACATAGAAGTCCTTTCTGTGAAGGAAAACTGGATATAATTTTTTCCCATTCTGTGGGGTTGTCTTTTTTTGTTGTTTTTTTGAGACAGGGTCTCAGTATGCAGTTCAGGCTGGCCTCAAACTCACTTTTGTAGCCTAATGTGGGGTTGTCTTTTTAATCTGCATTTTTTTGTTGTTGTTGTGTACAAACTTTTTAATAAAGTGAGATCCCATTTCTTGATTCTTTTTAAATTTTCTCTTGCAGTCTGGATATTTTTTTTCATGAAGTCTGTGCCTACCTGAGTGTCTTTGAGATTTTTATCTATTTTCTTTCCCAGTACATTTAGTGTTTCTATTTTAATATTTAGATCTTTGATCCATTTTGACTTTAGTTTAGTTCATGGTGGTAGACACAGGTCTAGTTTTAGTCTCTGTCATGCAGAAAGCTGTGTTTTCTTGTTACTATTTATTTATTTATTTATTTATTTATTTATTTATTTATTTGTACAGGGTTTCACTCACTACTCAGACTCAGTGATCCTTCTGTCTTCAGCCTCTTCAGCTCTGGGATTACAGACATGACCACTATGCCCAGTCTCTGCAGCTTGATCAGCACGCCTTGGGGTGGGACCAGTGCAGCATATGATGCCAGGAATCAAACCCTGGTTCCTGCACTTTCCTAAGCAGATCTTAGTCTGCTGAGCTATATCTCTGTCCTTTTCAGCTCTATTTATTAACACTATCTTTCTTCCAGTGAGCATGTTGTCACTGCTTTGTCAAAGATAAGGTAGCCAAATATGTTTGAGGTTGTGTTCTACTAGTCCTTCTGCTTTTTTTTTTTTTTTTGGCAATAGCATGCTGATTTTTATCACAGCAGCTTTGTAGTATAATTTCAAGTCTGGGATTGTAATGACTCTCAACTTGCTTTTTTGCCCAGAATTGCTTTTGTTATATTAGATATCTTTTGTTTCTGAAAGAATTTTGGAGTTATTTTTTCTAGATTACGAGGTACACTAATGATATTTTGATTGAAATTTCATTAAATCTGTAGAGAACTTTTTGGGAATATGGCCATTTTCACTATGTTGGTTCTTCTTATCCAATGGCACGGGATATCTTTTCGTTTTATAATGTCCTCTTTGTTCCCTCTTTAGGGTATTGTTATTTTCACTGTTCAGATCATTGTTGGATTTTTTAGCTTTTTGCATGCTTTGTTAGATGGATGAATATTTCATTTTTAAGATACTATTATGTAGTGTTTGTGTTCCCTTGTTTCTGTCTGAGATTTTTGCAGGTGTACAGGAATACTGTTGATTTTTGGTTGTTCACTTTGTAGCCTGCTACACTGCTAAATTTTGATATTGAATCTACAAGTTTTTTGTGCAGTTTTTGGGTTCTTCTAAGTAGAGTATCATATTATCAGCAAATAATGATCATTTTGCCCTTTCTTTCCTATATTTATTCCTTTTTGTCCCCTCTTATCTCATTGCTCTGGCTAATGTTTCCAGAATTATATTGACTGGAGTGATGATAATTTTTGTCTTATTTATTTTTAGAATGAAAGCTTTCAGTTTTTGACTACTTAATATGTTAGCTGTTAGTTTGTCATAGATGGATTTTATGAGGTTGAGGTAAATACGATTCCAGTGTTTTGTAGGTTTTTCTCATGAATAGTTGTTGGACTTTGTCAAATAGTTCTTCTGCATCTATAAAGATGATATATGACTTTTATTTTTTAATATGATATATTATATTTATTGATTTGTGTATGTTGAACCATCTCTGAATCCCTGGAATGAATTGTACTTGGTCATGATGTTTAATCTTGGTGGTTTGCTGCATTCCATTTCCTGTATCTTAATAAGGAGTTTTGCATCTATGTGTTTTAGAGAGTTTGACCTGTAGTTTTCTTTTTTGATTGTGTTCTTCTCTGGATTTGGAATAAGGGTAATACTAGCTTCCATGAATGATTTTGGAAGTACTACTTCCATCTCAATTTTATTAAAGAGTTTCAGCATTAGTGGCATTAATTCTTTTCTAAATTTCTTTTGGAATTCAGTAGTGAATCCATCAGGGCCTGGATATTGGGTTGTTTAGAATTTTTATCTTTTTTATTTAGTTTTGGGATTTTAATTGTATCTAAGAATCTGTCCATTTCTTTTGTGTTTTCCATCTTATTAGAACATAGATTCTCATAGTAGGTATTTATATTTTCCTGGATTTCTGTGTGATATATTCTGAATTTCCCCTTTTAATTCCTAAGTACTTGAATTTGTATTTTTTATTTTCTCTTTTTGATGAGTTTGGTCAATGATTTATCAATTTTATTATTCTTTCAAGGAGCCATTTTTTTTTTCTTTTTGTGGTACCAGGGATCAAACTCAGGACCTTTTGCCTGCCAGGCAAGTGCTTATTCCATTGAGATATTTTCCAGCCCCAAAGAATCAACTTTTTGATTAATTGATTCTTTGTACTGCTTTCATTAAAGAGTCTCAGCATTAGTCTCTATTGCGTTAATTTGTGCTGTTATGTTTATAATCTTCTCCCTTATATGAGGTTTGATTATTTTTTTTCTAAAAGTTTGAGAGTCAATATTAGGTTGTTGATTTGAGTGCATTCTGTTTTCCTAATGTTTGAGTTCATTGTTATAATATTCCCTTATAGGAGTACTTTCATTGTGCCCTAAAAATTTCAGTATATTTTATCATCATAATCATTTTATTATATGCAGTTTAATTTTATCTTTAATTTCCTTTGTGATCACTGGTTGTTCAGAAGGGTGTTGTTTAATTTCCATATGTTAATGCAGTGTTTTGTGAATTACTTTGTTGTTTATTTCTAGTTTCATTGCATTATAGTCAGATAGCATGAATAGTATGATTTCAGTTCCTGTACATTTACTTAAACATGTTTTGCCAGCTAGTCTAGTTTGGAGAGCATCCCATGTGTTTCTGAGAAGAATGTATATTCTGGTGTTGTGGGGTGGAATACTCTGTAGGTATCTACTAAGTCCATTTGTTCATTGGCTTAGTTTAATTCTAAGTTTTGTTTGCGGATCTATCTATTTGCAAGAGTGGGAATTAAGGTACTCCACTGCAATATATGTCAGTGCTTTTTTTATGTAGCTGCAATTATAAAGTTGGTTTATGCATCCATTTTTGGTGCACAAATATTTATTATTGTTATATCCTTTTGGCAGTTTCCTTTAAGAAGTATGTAGTGACCTTCTCTGTCTCTGATCAGTTTGGCTTAGGGTTTGCAAATAGAATAGCTATCCCTTTTTGGGGGGTTCTAATGGCATGGAGAATTATTTTCCATCCTTTGACTTTTCTGTATTTCTTTTTTGTTTAATGTGTTTTTTTTAATGCAGCAAGACTGTTAGATCTTGTTTCTTGATCCATATACCATCTGTTCTTTTGATTGAGTTGAGATTATTATGTTGATGGTTACAGCTGATATGTGTTGGCTTATCTTTGCCATGTTGTTTTCCTGTTCTCTGACTTTTTCCTCTGTTTAATTGCTATCTTTATCTGGCAGCTTCTTTTTATTGGTGCTCATATATTTGTGGTCTTTATTATCTCTTTCTAGCATGTTCTTCACAGAATTTTGTAGAGTTGGTTTGGTGGCCATTAATTTCTTCAGTTTTTTTTTTTTTTTCTGGAGGTATCATATTTCTCTATCAATTTTGAGAAATAATTTTTCAGGTCACCTCAATTTGACCTGAATTTTCTCTTTAGAAATCGAAGTATCTCATTCCGAGCTCTCCTTGAGTTGATGGTTTATATTGTAAAATCTGTTATTATTCTGAATGGCTTTCTTTTAGAGGTGATATGGTTTTTTTTTCTCACTGTACAGTTCAGGCTGGCCTTGAGCTCAGTTTTGTAGCCCAGGATGGTCTCGAACTCTCACCAATCCTCCCGCCTCAGCCTCCCAAGTGCTGGGATTACAGGCATGTGCCACCATGCCCGGCTGGTTATGGCTATTTAGATTTCTATGTTTTATTTATGTGTCAAATCCTTTATCCAGGTTTGGGAGATATTTTGCAATTATTTCTGTGGAGAATTTTTAAAATAGTTTTTGTGCTATCTCCTGCTTTCTTACGGATTCCCATCAATCTTATGTTGTAATTTTTTTGTTTTATCCTGTAGCTGTTGGATAAATTTTTTTTGTGACCATTGGCTAATTTTAAGATATCTTTCTTTTCCTAGTCACTAATTGAATTCATTTCTTCTAGATCTGATACTCTAGCCTCACCTTCATTCAGTCTGTTGTGTATACCTTCAGTAGAGTTTTTGATTTTCTGTATTTCTGTTTTGATCTGTTTCATTGATTCCATTTCTTGTCTGTATTTGATATCCATGGTTTCTATCATTTTCTTGAGCTCCTCTATTTGTTTTATTATATCTACTTTAATGTCTTTAATTTTTTCAGTCATTTTTTTTGCATCTTCAGAGATTTATTTATTTATTTATTTATTTATTTTTGTGTATTTGGTACAGGGTCTCACTGTGTAGCTCAGACTTGTAGTGATTCCCCTGTTTTCAGCCTCCCCAGGGCTAGGATTACAGGCATGTACACTACATCTGGTCTTGGTGGCTGACTTAGTGTTCCTCAAGGAGCCACAGCATGTGGTGCTGCAGATCAAATCCTGGTTCCTGCACTTGCCTAAGCAGATGCTTAGTCTACTGAGCTATTTTGCTGGTGCTTAGAGATTTATATTTTTAGTGGTCTGTTTGTTTTTTTAAATTCTACTGCTTTTATTTCAGAGAGTTCCATTTGTTGGCTTCTGGTTTCCTGTTTGTGCTCTGAACTTGTCCCTGGTGATATGAACATTTTGGATTATATTGTGCTGTTTCATCTTGTCATTTTCTATTTTACTTGTTTTCTATGCTGATGCTTGTAGATGTTATATATTAAATAGTCTTATTTATGGCGTTGAGGCTTTCCTAGGATGTATCTATTCTTTCAGGTGTTTTCTGTATGGAGACAGTTCTTACTCTTTATTTCTCTCTGAAGAACTATCTTCCCAATCTTGTAAGACTGAGGTGTTGTTGTCTATTTGACTTAGGGCCCATTCCTCTTGTACTGGACTATAGTGATGCTTATGTCTCCTTGGAATGGCCATACGTGGGGGACAAATTGGTTATAGCATGTACAATATTCCGTTAAAGTAGTTCAGTTGGCAATAAGAATGGACTGAAGGACAGCCTGGCTACTGATAAACTGCTGTAACTGTTAGCCTGATATCTATAATCCTAATAAGAAGGCTCACAGAAATATAATATTATCCAGCTTATATCAGGAACTTGTATGCAATGATTTTCCACTTAGTAGCATAATTTTAACCTGTTGTAAGGGGGTAGTCTGTGAGTATGATGGTGAGACTAATGGGGAATAGTAAGATCAAGGTTAGAGGATGATCATAAAGGTTTTGGGTAATTGTAGAACACAGGAGAAGAGGGTCGGAGGAGAAAGCCTAAAAGTTTTGAAGTAAACCAGAAAGAAGAGAAAAATGTTTACTCAAATGAAATTATCATAAGTTCCAGGGAGATAGCTGATTAAAGATGGAAAGACAATGAGTAGAGTAAAACAAAAAGAAAAGTTAGAGATCTAAACTGTGAATGAGAGAAAGAAGGAAGAAAAGAAACAGGAAAAATAAAAAAATAAAGAAGAAACCCCGCAAACTAGTAAATAAAAATATCCTGTTACACTGAAAAACAAAACAAAACAAAAAAACAAAACAAACAAAACAAAACAAAACAAAAAACAACCAACAATATAGAGAAAAGTAAAACAGGACAAAACTGAACAGAGAGAAAACAAGAAAGGGAAAATAGCCAAATCTAAAAAAATTAAAAACAGGGCTGGGGAGATAGCTCCATGGTATAAGTCCCTGCCTGGCAAGTGCAAGACTGTGAGTTCAAACCCCAGTACCGCAAAAAAAAAAAAAAAAAAAAAAAAAAAAAAAAAAAAAAAAAAAAAAAAAAAAAAAAAAAAAAAAAAAAAAAAAAAAAAAAAAAAAAAAAAAAAAAAAAAAAAAAAAAAAAAAAAAAAAAAAAAAAAGCAAACAAAAACCAAAACAAAATGCTAATCCAGCTAAATACCGAGAGGGAAACTAATCAGATAGAGAAAAATGAAAGTAGGAAAACTCTGCTAGTGTCTATAGTTGTGATAGGTCCAAGTTGAATTCCAGAAATGTGCATTCTTCCCTGGATTGCAGGTAGATTTTTGCTGGGCTTTGGTCTCATGTTTGTCTCTGGATTTGGGGGAATAGGATTAGTTTTCTGTGGCTGAAGTTTTCCACAGTTGTTTAGAAAAAAAAGAAAAAAAGAACACAACAACAACAAAAAAAGAAACAACAAAACAAGAGAAGGGGGAGGCCTTATCTGCCCATTTCTATTCTTTGTGTCTTTGTCCCCAAGCACAACAGTGGTTCTCCTAACTTAGTACATGTTGGTTTGTATTGTTACTAGTGTATGTGATATTTCTATGCCTCCACTGCTCTGTGGAGATGCAATATTTCACCTGTCAATCATGTGCACCTTAGCCAGGGCCCTAGTATGTTGCCAGTGTTTCCACAAGTCTCTAGGCCCTGAGTTCCACCAGTGGAGAGAGGAAGTAAGGGTGGGGCAGATCTCAGACTTCTTTTGCCGGTCATGTAGTCTCAGTCAATGGAGGAAGGGTAAAGCCAATCTCAGACTCTTACTACCATTCTAGCTGTCCTAGGTGATGGAAGAAGGTAGGAATGGATCCTGGGACTCTTAGGTGTGAGATATATTAAGCCTTGTAGTCAGGTGATTGTTGAGTATGGTAAGAAGTATAATCTCAGAATCATCATCAGGGAAGAGTTGATGAAGCTTAATGACAAACAGGAATTAGGAGCAAGGATAAAAAAAGATAGATATAATATTCATGTTCTGGAACTGGATGATTCTGAAATGATATTCTTCTGGTTATGCATGAAGAAAGGTGTTGAGGAAAATGATGAATCTCATTTTAAGTTTGTTTGATACATATCATCGAGGACATCTTGATATATAATTGCATTTCGTTCATTTGACAACTCGTGTATCAGGAAGGTGAGAGGGTTTGGGGATATAGATAAAATAACCATATGATTTAGATATTAAGTAATGAGGTATTTTATAAAAAGTACAGAGAAAGAATAACATATAGGTGAGTGATATTTTCTGTGATGGTTCACTTTAAACAAAGTTATTTGGTTATCTTCACCCTATGCTTTTCCTTTCAGCTTTCTAATATTGATAATAGATTATAATGTGTGTGCACATTACAGATGTTCTGGGCATTGTTATCAGGTAATGAACAAGATACATAGTCCCTGTCCTTATGCATCATGCAGAATAGGACATTATTTTTAAAAAATCAGACAAAAATCTCTAAATGATTCATCTTTTTCTCCCATTTACCATAAGCTTGTGATAATGTCTATATACGACATTCATTAAAAAGAGGTTTCTTTTCTTCCCTTGAGTGATGCTTTTTATTATTATTATATTGTAAGACATACTTTGTGAGAGTATAATTTCAGGAATGGCTTAAATTACTTATGATTGAAGTTAAAAAAGTACTGATTACGTTCCCTTTGCTGGGAGGTTTTATCATGTAGGCGTATTAGTAGGGTCTCTTGGGGGAAAAGAGTTCATTGTATTGCTTGAAATTTGTAAGATCAAGGAAAAAGATGTTTTCCTAAAAGAGCCTTGCATTGACATCCAAAAATACTTTTTTGATGTTGTGAGATTTATCTGAAATCACAATAAAATTTTCAAGTAGAGTTCAGACTTCCTCTTTCTCCTCTTTTTAGCTATATTTGTTTCATTTCTGGTATACCCATCAAGTCTGCCCAGTCTCTCTCTCTCTCTCTCTCTCTCTCTCTCTCTCTCTCTCTCTCTCTCTGTCCCCTCTCATTTTCTCCCTCTCTCCCTCCATTCTCTAACAAAATAGTGGAATAGACAAAGGAAGGCAATGAAGAAGTGATATTATCCAGTTTAGATTTGCATGTGATAAAAGCATCATTCTAAGGAAAGAGATATGAGATTGTCAAGGTTCAAACATGTATTCTAAAATTAAAATTCAGAATCCTATGCTGTTAGTGCTCATTAATTAATTCTCTTTACATCTTGGTGAAATGCTCCTTTCCAGATAAACTAGTTAAGTGGTGGGTATAAATGAAATATCAGGCATGAGCCAGATGATATACCAGTCTAATAAAAAGAAGGAAAGAAAAATTTCATAAATAGGAAATATTTTAAGAATGGCAGAAAGTTTTTGCCACACTGGAAGATATAATGTAAATTTAGATGTGTTACATTTGGAGTTAGATAAGAAATACATTTTTTTTTTCTGAGAGAGCTTCTAAAAATGTATTTCATTTGGAGCATGATATTTATGGCATTCATTTTTATTTGGACCTTAGGAACTGATCATTTTCATCAGTTTGATACTATCCCATCTTTGGATTTTTGAGTTCCAAACTTGAGCCACCAAACTTGGACAAGAACTCCAAATGCTTCATGCCTCAAAATGGTCCTGGATATGTATCTTAGCCTTGTTGATTTTTAAAAAACTTGGATAGCAAACCATGTGTATGAAGTAAAATTTCAACATCAAAAATCTAGGCCAGATTGGGAAATAAAGACAAGGCATAAATTTATTTATTTATTGGCCCTAGGGATTGAAGCCAGTGACTTTGTATTGAGCTACATCCCCAGATCCATTTATTTTTAAATTTTGAGACAATGTTTTGCTAAGTCAATAAGTTGTCCAGGCTGGGCTTGGACTTGTGATCCTTCTGCTCCGCCTCCCCCAGTGTTTGTTTCTTTTCTTTCTTTTTGTTTTAAGCTTTAGAAATTGGATTCCACCTGTCCCTTTCAAATTGCAGAAAGATTTCTAGAACTAGAAAGAAATCTCTGGAGGGAAACTTTTATAATGGCTGTGCTGCCGCTGACGTACATTTGGTGTTTAGCAAGCCTTTGTACTCTGTGTAGAAGTTGTAGAGCTCTTATTGATATGTGTATTCATTTTTCATAAATTAGTCTTTCTTGCTTTTCCTTTTTATTTGACATAAGATGCATAAATCTTATTGTTGAATACCATAAAGATTGCATCATAGTACTCAGTATTAAAATGTACTCCTTTTTGGGGGAAGCTAGATAGATGTGTTTACTCTGTAGAGAAATTTAGATTTGATTTTTTGTTTTCTTCATGGTAATTATGTTTGCACTTTGCTGATCACTAGTTGTGCATTATTACAATGGAAGGTGACAATTTGATTGTCTTCAATTGGAGAAACAAGTAATTTTATATTCACTAAGCTGTCAGGTAACACTAACTCACAGTACTAAGAGCTCCTGGCAATGCTGCTTGGCACCTATATTTAACTGCTTTGATGCTTGTGTAACCTCTGCTGAATCAGAAATGCTTTGCCTCCTGGAAATGGTTTTAAAGGCTGTACAATGAGGTTTTCATTAAGCATACAAACTGGAAATGAACTGCAAAGCCACTGTTGTTTCCTTCCTCTGTTTCCCTCATCTTTTCTCCCCCTTCTCATCCTTGTTCTCTCCCTTTCCACTCTCTCTCCCTCCTTTTCTTTCCCTTCTTTGATAGGAACCTGAAATTTATCTTTATTTCATTACACAATAAAGGCTAAGTGCAAGGTAACTGTTGGGGAACCTTAGACATCAGTGTTACCATCTATAAACTTCTAGATTTTGAAACAATTTTAATAGCATAAATTTTTACTTTTTCTAGTAATATTAAACAAAAAGACAAAGATAAGAATGGGAAAGTATACAGATAGCTTCCTATATTTCCTCTCTGAGAAATGATTTATGATTATTATTAATAATTAGATAAGATATAATGGGGGCTTTGGTATTAGTTTCAGGCTGACAATGGTATCTCTGTTATTCACTTTAAAATTATGGTTCTCATTTCATGTGAAGAGGAGATTCAAAGCGAATACATATAGATAAATTCAAATTCATTATGCTATTAGTTTTCTTTCACTCAAGCTACACAAAGAACTTTCAGTTGAGCTGTAAAGTCATTGAGCTTGGGTAAAGTCCTCTATGTTAGTGTATTTTTATAATAGTCATTGTTTGGTTTTCTCTTATTGTTAAATTGCTGATTTTATTAGTATATTCTGGTTCTGGCTTTCTAAAGCAAATATTCCAACAAGCTACTGTTAGATAAACTGTGAGAAAACTCAATTTTATTTCTATGAAGCAAAAAGTATGCAGGTTACATGAAGTCAAGTTGTTGTGATCCCTGGAAGCAATTGCATACTCCAGGATAAATGTAGTAATTATAAGTTTTCCATAGGCAGTCAGTCAGCATGCCAGTCATCAGCTCGGTTGCCTGTCTCTCCTAGCAGATACTAACCACTTAGACAGAGGTGGTTACGTGATGTAACATTATCAGGAGAAACAATTCATGAGTCAAAGCATTCCGAGACATATGAGCTGTAGTCCAAAGAACAGTCTTAAGCTATATAAAGTGACAGCAATATTGTCAGCTAAATATAAACTCCAGAAACACAAACTTTGATGACTTGAGAAGAATCTGTTCCAGGTAGTTCTTGTTTAGAAAGAACCTTAGGAGGCCTTTGGAGGCAATTTTGGTGCTTTGGTGTGAAAAATTAGATATCTTAGAAAAATGAAGATTCATTAAGTTAAACTCTTTAGTAGATACACTTTAATGACTTCATGTGTATTTAATTTGCCTTATCTCATTTGACAGCTAACTCAAATTATTGAAAAATTTAAAATATATATTTTCTTTTTGTTCAGCACATTCTGTTCCATGCATGTTCAAGAATTGTTACAGTGGGCTGGGGAGATAGCTCAGCAGTATAAGTGCCTGCCTGGCAAGCACAAGGTCCTAAGTTTGATCCCTGGTACTGAAAAAAAAAAAGAGCTGTTATAAATTAAAGAGCTGTTACAAATTCTAGGAGACAGGTTTATGACTCCAATAGCTCTGAAAACTTACATTTTTCCCCCTAAATTTTCTTAGTTGATTATTAAACACATGGAAGAGAAAGAAAAATCTGGCCAAAGCTCAGAGATATTTGCGGAGGAGTAGAGAAGAGGATGTGACAGTGCTGCTTAAGACACTACATAATAATCAGTATCCACCCTTGGTCTTCCTTTGAAAGAAGCAAGAAAAGGTTAAAAGGAATGTCTTTGTGTAGTATCCAGACATAGGGTCCTCCTTGCAGTCCTCTCCCGGGATTCCTAACTGTGGGAATTTGAGATACAGGAAGAGAATTCAGAATCCTCTGTTGCCCCAGGCTGGGCAGACTGGCACCCTTTGTAATTGTTCTGGGTATTGTGCCTTTTGGCAGCTAAGCATATCAGTAACTCATGTTTCTTTTAAAATGAGAGGCACTGTGCTATATATTTGGAAAATTAGTTGTTTATTTCTCAGAATCAGATCAAGTGCAGCACTAAATTAAGAGTGAATTATCTGACTGAAATATGTCTCACTTGATAGCCTGGGACTGAGCTGCAAAAATAAATGTGAATGTTGGCCCAAACTTCTTATTTTTTCTATAAGTGAACCAAGAGTTATGATGTTGCTTCACATTCTAAACAAGATTTTTTTTTCTCAAAAAATGTAACAGACTTAAAAAATGGATGCAATTTGATAGGATTTCTACAAATAATAAACATTTAAAAAATAATATTTAAATTACTGTTTCAGTCAACTCAATGACTCTTTTGGAAAGCCTCAAATAATAGCTTTGATAGATGGATTGTTTCAAATCAATAATAAAGTGCAATTTTGTGTCATAATGCCTTATGAGAAATTTTAAGAGTTTAAAGTTGTTTATACATAATCTTAACATTTAAACATGTGGAAGTAACTCTTAAAGTAATAACATTAGATCAGAAAGTCTCTAGGCTATCGTTTGCAGAAGTGGGGGCTTGATGTGTAGATTTCTGGAATTCTTATCATTTTATAGTATTAGGCCAACTACTTTTTATTTATCATTTAAGAACAAAAAGTAAATTTACTGAGTTAGTTTTTAATGGCCTAAATGTTTAAATTTTATAATAGAGATTGAAATGGAATAATTATCATCTTTTTAGAGGCTTTCTTGACTTCAGAGAACATTATCAATTACTGAAGTCTTTATCTCCGTCAATTTCATGCCCCAGAGTCCTAAGCCTGAAGTTCTTCTCAATGACCTGGGATCTTGGGAATTCTCTTGATCTCTTGGGCAAAGATATTTCAAACTCGGGGAATGTATGATGGGAATTTAGTTTTATGTGTCCCAGAGATATTTAATTCTCTTCGGAGGTTTTACTTGATAATAGCTATGCCCTAGAAAACCATTTTGTTTAACCAATGTGATAAGTTGACAATGTAGTTTTTCTCTCTGATTATAATGTACTCTGTGTAGTCAATACACTGGTACCATGTGAGTGTAATTTCCTCTTTTATTTTATCTCCAATGCACTGTATTATAAATAAACAGTTAAAAAAAACACCAAACAAATCTGTTGCATCTCCTTTTAAGATTGTACCACTGTAGACACTTGTTCTAGTAAAGTAGAATTGGGCGCATTTGATTGCATTTAAATTTTTCATGCTTCAGCAGTTTGGCTGGGAGCACAGTAAAGAAAAATCCCATGAGCGAGGATAGTTTAGAATAATAGAACTTGATTTTGTGTATTATAGCGGCAACATTTGCGCTGCTTTAGTTAGGGTTGTGTCAGCACTTCCATTATAACCCCCTGTTTTCAGGGGGTATAACTACGAAGATTTTTTTTAATACAAATTAAAAAAAAAACAATTCATCTGACTGATTTTTAAGTTATAATAGTGCCAAATAAAACAAAGTAAAGTCACATAAAATGGACCATTTTCACAGGATTTTTATTTATTTATTTTTATTTTTTTGCTGATTAGTTGTACATGGCAGTAGCTAGGGTAGGGAACTATTCCCACATGTACATGGGAAGAAGATGAAAGTGTTTGTAAAGGAAAATTACTGATATGGGGATTAAAATTAAGGATAAGGATTTCACATGATGTTTAAAAATGCTAATTAACAAAGTATATTTGATGCTGGAATTTTTAAAGGAGAATAGTTACAGTGTAGTGGTTAGCTAATGGTATCACCAAAAGTCAAGGGTCTTTGCAGTTTCTAAATACAGTGTAGTTGGTCTAGTAAAAGGTTAAAATGAAAAGTTGAACTAAATGAACGAGGATGTAATCAGTAAGTTGAGGACTATTTGATAAGTAATTGTATAAAACTAAATCAAATAATCACTAAATCTAAGGTTTATTGAATAAGCTTTGCATTATAAATAATTTGAATATATTTTGCCTTAAGATGCCCGAACCAAAACCATCTTTTAGGGCAAAACAAAGCAACAACAAAGGCAACAATCAAAATCAACCCCCCAAAAAGCTCAATAATTTTGTCCAAAGGAAATTTTTCAGGAAACGCCTTGCTGAAAAACAAAATCATCTTTTTCTCTATTAATGTCATGTTTAAGAACCATAATGAACATACAAAGTTAAGTAAAGGAAAAGTTTTATTGGAATAAAATGTTAACATCTTTGCTAAAGGGGAGGAGTCTGAAGTTGAGCGATTCTCTTCCCGCCATAAATTGCTATTGTCCTTCCTCCCCCTTTTATTTTTTTCCCCTAACAATGATGTGAAATGAGAATGAACAGTCAGATTCAATACTGCCTTTTTTTTTTTTTTTTTTTTTTTTTTTTTTTTTTTTTTTTTTTTTTTTTTTTGGCAGCCTATATTTTATTTGCAACCTTGATACACATTTGTATTTGTAGGTGCAAAATAAAGGACAAATTGTGTGATGCTATAAATAGATAGTTTTCCTGAATGGTCACTGGAGGAATCACCAGAAAACGGTTGATGAAGTAGAGGTGAAGCCTTTCCTCACTAATTGTATTCAGCGTGTAATTTCTAAACTTCCCTCTGAATTTTGATTTTCAATTAACACTCCCCATTTGAAGATAATTTTCTATTTAATGTAATTGCAGGAAATGATTTATTGGGTGATTAAGACTGAGGACCCAGTCTTCCTTAAGAAAACACTCTAATAAACCAGCCTTTAAACTCAACTCATAGCTTTGGATAGATTTAGTCTATTTTTACAGCTGTACTATTTTTTTTTAATTAGGATTGCGCAGTATTGTTCACTGATTCAGTTTATGGTTGAAATTATTAAGACACTGTTTTCAATTTGGATTTTGTGCCATGATTAATTTATACTAAAGCAACAACCACAGATATTTCTATTGGAAGGAGACAATTCATTTCATTTTAAAAGGAGGTTTATTGGAGGAGTGAATGTCACTCTAAGTTTTGGATTGTGACTTTCAATTGTATTTAACTGTTTTAAGAAACAAGAATAAATACATTTTTCTCTTTCTAATGCGAGTGATTGGATTATTGGTGTCTATCATTATCTAAACACTGAATACAGTGTTGTTCGTGGCAAGCTCTTGAAAAACTTGCAAAATAGTAATTTCCATGGTTTCACTATAATATTTATTGGGCCAGCAATGCATGCTCAATAGTAATTTTTGTATACTATGAAACACCCTTTGACTGTCATTTTCAAGATACTACTGGCCATTGGTTAGTAGTGACACAAATTGCTCAACAATATATTTATCTGATTCTTTGATATAGCACTTTTTAGCACACTAATTTCTTTCTCTTAAAAAACAACACAGGCATTTTTCTGTACTCTTACCCTACTTTATTTTCTTGCATCAAGTTTAAAAGAATAAATTCTTATTATTTATAGAGTGATTATTATAAGTAGGTATCAGTACTTTAATATGTTTCAAAGCACTTCAAAAGCCTGTAATACTTTTATTTAGAACTATGCATAAGTAGATTAGCTGATCTTCTATTAATTTTTTTCACTGTAGGATACTAAATCTGAGCCCCCTCATTAATTGTGAGAAATTTAGCATTAGCTGTTAAATCCTATGTGAAACATGGGCTGCTACATAAAAACTACTGTTTAAAGTGGAATTAACTTAATTATTTTTCTTTGCACTTGATATTTCCTTCACTGCAATATTCATGAAAGCATGTGACAGATTTGTAAATTTAACTGTTAATCTCAGATTTCTAGACCCTTTAATCAGTATTTATTTGTCTGTAGAAACAGTACTAGCAAGTTAATGATTTGCTAATTTGAAAAATGCTCATGTGGTTTCCTATGTTAACTGATTTGTGCATTTTTAAAAAAATGGTATGAAATCAATTAATGTTAAAGAGTAATTAAGGTGGAGATTTTATTCCCTTCATTACACAGCAATTTTAGAGCTAGAGATACAATAAGCTAAAGCAACATAAAGTTTTAGAAAAATCATTTCTTCTGTTAAGTTACAAATTTTTAGTGGTTTTATTACCACCATTTTGCTAAGAAATTCATCTTGATATAGGTATATTCTAAAAGTTTTGAAATTCTGATTTCATGTGAAAACACAGAATAGAGACCTTATTATTGAAATATAGACAGTGTTCATTTGTGGATAAATGAATGTTCAATATTGTTTTGGGGGCTTGAAAATATTATGTATCATAGGCATTTTAACATTTTTTCATAGCAAATGCTTTGAAATGTGTTTACACTTTCTAATAAAAGAGATTTATAGGTATTTTAGATACTCAGTCCAAATACTACAAAAGTGCCTTAAACCTAATCTAATACTATTAGTCTCTCAATCAATAAATCACATAAAAGTTGAATTACAGTAGTCAACACTTCTTAAAGGTTTGTCAGAAAGCTTTAGATAGGCACTGAGTAGTGTTAGGACGTAATAAAAGTTGTAAACTGAGGACTAAAGACCAGATTTGTTTAGGATTTTATCATGGATTATTTACTCTGACTATTCTTCATAGCCTTCTTTTGTTCCTGTGTATGAAAAGAAGATATTTGGATATTTTCTCTCTCCAGATTGTGCTACAAACTGATTCATTTGCTGGTCAATTAATTTGTTTCACTGCTAGTTGTCACCTAATTACTCAGAAGGTTATAATATATTTGGAAAAATTAGGAAGAAAATATATGTCATGTCTTCTGTACATCATAAAACATTTCATAAGAATGTCATTGTAGATTGGATAAGAGAGAGAATATACAAAGACCTGAAAGAAGTTTGCTGAAGTTAAAGCAAAGAGGGAAAGTGTGATAGACCAACCAAGAGTCGTTTGTCAGTAGTCTAGAGCCTGCCCTGGGGGTGGGGCTCGAACAGTATGTGGCGCCAGGATCAAGCTGTGGTTCCTGGGGTTGCCTAAGCTCTCCTAAGCAGGCAACCTGAACCATCTAATTGGCCCGACAATAGCTACATCCAATGTTAAATTGCTTCTTCCTTTTTTTCTCTGAGGTAGTCAAATTCAAGGGATGCTTTATTTCTTTGATGCTAGCTCTTTTCAGCCCATGATATTTTCCTTTGTCTGCAGAAGAATGTCTTCCAAGCAAGCCACCTCTCCATTTGCCTGTACAGCTGATGGAGAGGAAGCCATGACCCAGGATTTGACCTCAAGGGAAAAGGAAGAGGGCAGTGATCAACATGTGGCCTCCCATTTGCCTCTGCACCCCATAATGCACAACAAACCTCACTCTGAGGAGCTACCAACACTTGTCAATACCGTTCAACAAGATGCTGACTGGGACAGTGTTCTGTCATCTCAGCAAAGAATGGTGAGCTTTGAAAAACTGGTCACTGCTACTAAGTGTGTCTGTTGGTACATATTGAGGAGTTTTAGGGAAAGACTCAAAACATGATATTGGAGCCATTTTTGCTCATTTCATGAGGCAATCACCAGGATACATATGGCTTAGTTCATGAATTTAATGTTTTCTTTTTGAAAAAGATGTATTTGGTGCAGCATCTCATCACACAGATTGGACTTGTAGTGATCCTCCTGTTTTCAGCCTCCCTAACACTAGAATTACAGGTGTGTGCTACCACATCTGGACTTGGTCGCCTGAGGGCAGGGCTGGCCCAGCATGCAGTACAAGGGATCAAACCCTGGTCTCTGCACTTGCCTAAGCAGGTGCTTAGTCTGCTGAACTATCTTGCTGGCCCCTTAGTATGTTGCATATGGAAAAGATGGCCACATTTGTGTGTGTGGGAAAGATGGCCATGGCAATGTTTGTCACTTGATATTAGGTTTGTACAAACACATTTTTTTTTTTTTTGCCAGGTCCTTTTGTTGAGAAACCAAATTGTTTGCTAGCATAAGTGCTCATGAACTGAGGTATCACATTGTGTATATATATCCAGAAAACTTGGAAAATGGCTTGTGATATAATTTGTGACCATTATTAGATCAACTTGTCAAGAAAAGACAGTTGATTATTTTTTAATGAGGAGATATTTGGTTGTCTTATTAAACATGATTGATTTGGTAATATCACAAAATAGGCATGATCAAATAAAGTGTGGTCATATATTAATATCGAAAAACTGAATTAAGCAAATATGTCTGTGTGAATGAGGTAATACGATGACCATGTCTTTCATAAGGAAAGGTGTTTATTATTTTTAATTTTTGATAGTCATTCTTGATTTGTAGTTTGTTCTCACTTATGTATTTATATATTAATTTTGAAAAGATATGCAAAACTCTTAGGTGTCAATCATTTAAATTGCTAAAAGTAGAAGTAACACATAAAATACATAGAATATATTAGCCAGCCTTCTTAGGTTTAATTTCATCTCTAAGCATCAAAATAGAAACCACAGAGTCTGGACATCGTGGCACATGTCTGTAATCCCAGCACTAGGCAGACAGAAAACAGGAGGATCACTATAAGTCCAAGCTGCATAGTGAGGTTCTGCATACACACACACACACACACACACACAC
>PVJA010037824.1:0-20131 GCA_004027025.1 Myocastor coypus | reverse complement strand
AACGATTGTGAGGACATTATGCAATATGTCAACTTTCAAAGAAAAGAAAGGGGAAAAGAAAAAAAAAGATAATAATGTTGATTTAGAAGGGTTAATGTTTAATTGTTTGATCAATCTTATATACCTATATGTATTAATCTAAACTGATCTGATGATGAAAATATGTAATATAACCCGTGTTAAATTTAAACAATAAAAAAAAAAATATTAATACTGTTATGTCACTCTACTTTGGAAAATCCTTTGGAATTCCATTTTGTGCTTTAAATAAAATAAAATTCCTACAATGACAAAAAAATAAATAAATAAATAAATAAATAAATAATCATTTTAAAAACTTGACCTACAAGTATATTCCCTTTAAACAAACTGACAGCAAGATAAACATTTGGTTTTTTTTGTTTGTTTGTTTGTCTTTTTGACACAGGGTCTCACTATGCAGTTCAGGCTGGCCTTGAGCTCACTTTTGTAGCCCAGGCTGGTCTCGAACTCACACTGATCCTCCTGCCTCAGCCTCCCAAGTGCTGGGATTACAGGCGTGCGCCACCATGCCTGGTATAACGTTTGCATATAAAATAGTGAGCAGAACATCTAACTCATGACCTATACCTTGTATATATATGCACAACCATTCATGCATACTATTAGAACTTTGGACCCATTTAAGACAGAAAGCATTTGATGAATCTGAAAGTCAAAGGGGAAGGAAAAGGGCCTTTCTCAATACATTTGAAGACCTATGCACCAGACAGAACTGGAAACTGGCCAGGGAGATAGCTCAGTAGAATAAGTGCTTGCCTGACAAGAGCAAGGTCCTGAGTTCAATCCCCAGTACCACCTCCGCCACCACCTCCCCACCCCTCCCCCCCAAAAAATAAGAACTGGAAACTAAGCCCAGGAAGGCGGGAAGGTTGCTAGACTCCAGCCCTGTCCCTGTCCCTGAACATGAGAACACCATGAGCAGAGGCAACAGAGCATTCTGTGCAGGGAACGACCTGGAATGCCGAGTCTAAACACACATAGATAGCTACTCTGCTTTTTACCTTTTTTGACATTAAAATCTTAAAAGAGGTTAACAGAACTGGATAATTGCAACATACTACATGGAGTCAGAGAGCTTCCAATTCAGCTTACTAGGGAAATAGGATACAGAGCATCCCATATTAGGCATATTTCAAACACACCTACTGAAATTTTTGAGATAGGGTATCTCACTATGCAGTGCAGGCTGGCCTGGAGCTCACTGTACTGTACACAAGTAGCCAGGCTGGCCCTGAACTCGCAGTGATCCTTCTGCCCTGACCTCCCAAATGTGTCACCATTCCTGGCCTGCTTGAATTCTAAAAACTAAACAGCATGTCTCACACAAGCTCTGCTGTCTGAACATACCATTTTTTCTTCATAGGTGGGATCCGGCTCCTGGGTTTCCTTTTGCTTTCCAGGTGATGCATCATCAAATATTCCCTAACGAGAAGGAAAGTCACAAGATTATCCCTCAAGAACTATCAGATCTCCATTAATGCTTTCCGCCCAACACATCCTAGATAATATATTCCTGCCCTATGACAGGAAATCTGATATGGGTAAAATACAATGAAGATAACAATGCATTTAAGCCCTCTGTGTAAATAGAACAGCTGCTGCCAAGATTAAAGCAGCACGGTTAATATTATCCTAAAATGACTTTCCATACCAGTCATAGGACCAAATCTTTGTCTTTTCTCTGAAAAGTTACAAAACCAAACACTACGAATGGTGCAAGAAGATTCTCTTTTAGCACACAACTGCATCTACCAACAGCACACTACACAAGCGTTCACATGGAAAGCACCATTAGAACCTGATTTCTGTTGTCTGGAATACTGCATAAAGGGTATCATACAGCCCAAGCTGATAACCTAAGTACTGTCCAATTCCTGATCTAGCAACAGGTGTGCTGTGCTTACACATGTATTCACCTTGACACTCAAATGCCACAAACAAACCAACACAAGGCCAGGGAGGTAGCTCAGCGGCACAATGCCTACCTGGCAAGCACAAGGTTCCCAATTTGATTCAAGTACCAAAAATACGTACAGAACCTTAAGAAGCAATTTTAGGCTAGGCATGGCAATGCTTGCCTATAATCCCTGCACTGGTGTGGCTGAGCAAGGAGGATCATTGTGAATTCAAGACCAGCCTAGGCTACAAAATGAGCACAAGGTCAGCCTGAGCTGCATAGTGAGACTTGTCTCAAAAAGATGAAAAAGCAGCAATTTTTATGCTGTCAAGTTCCACTCACTAAGGGGAAGGGGAGGGGAAGGAGAAGAGGGGAGGAGAAACTACAGAACAAACCTGACTGCACTTATAAAGTGAGCTACTCCGGAGGCTGAGGCAGGAGGATCACTTGGGCTGAGGAAGTCAAGATCAGCCTGGATAACCAGGAGATTGTAGCTCATTTGGGAAAAAAAAAAAAAAAAAAGGTGAAAATATATCATTCACAGGGCTCTCCTGATAGCTCAATGAATTAAAGCGTCTGATTAGGCAGACACAAGTGACCAGGGCTCCCCTCCTGCCTCTCTAGCCCCCTCTGCAGGGCACACTGACTCAACCAATGAGTGGGTGTGGTGACACACACACCTGTAATCCCAGCACTTGGGAGGCTGAAGGCAGTCCAATCTGTGTAGTGAGACCCCACTGTAGATCCTGGACTAAGTACATTTTTTTAAAAACCCACTAATATAACATTCAACAATGTATGAATCTGGGTTTACACAGTATTACAAAAATATAAGTAATTTTAAAATGTGGGGGTTTTGGTCTTTTGTATTAGAATAAGTCTTCAAAAGGCCTAAAATCAAGACTAACTCAGCTCAGCTTGAGTCTCTCTCTACTAAGAGACATGACAGGCCCATCAACGTAGTCCAGTTTACAAAATTCTTGTTGTAATTCCTTCAGCAGTCAAAAAAAGTAAGTGAGCTTTCCAAAAGTAGTTATTACTTCTCCATAGTAAAGATTTAACTAAATAACTAGGAAGGAAAATATTTCTGGGAAAAATCAACTTGGAAAAAAGTTGAATGGTGGATTTACTGTCTTCATTTTGGAAAAAAATTGACCTTAAATTCAAACATGACAGGGGACTGGGGAGATAGCTCCATGGCACAAGTGCCTGCCTGCCAAGTGTAAGTACCTGGGTTCGAATCCCAGTCCCACAAAAAAAATAAAAATTCAAACATGACAGAGGCTCTTTAAAATACCTTTTCTTCATATACAGAACAAGAGCATCAGATCTGCTAAGTATGTGTGCCCAAACCTACAATTTTTTGTTGTTGTTATTGTTGTTGTTTTGGTCTTTTTGAGACAGGGTCTCGCTATGTAGTTCAGGCTGGCCTTGAGCCGACTTCTGTAGCCCAGGCTGGTCTTGAACTTCCACCAATCCTCCTGCCTCAGCCTCCCAAGTGTGCATCACCACACTCAGCCAAAACCTAGTTTTTAAACCATGAACCTCAGTGAATTCAACAAAAAATCCACGAGAATATTTTAAAATATTAAGTAATAACTTTGTGGGGCCCAGCAGGATGATTCAGTGGTCTAAAGCTCCTGCTTAGGAAAGCTTAGGCGGCTGCAAGGACCGTGGTTTGATCCCCAGCACCACACGCTGCACCAGCCCTGCCCTCAGGGCAGGCTGAGCCGGCCATAAAAATAAATAAACAAACAAACAAAAGCTCTGAAACAAGAAAAAAAAATAAAAATAAAATAAAAAATTTATAGAAATAAAAGTAAAAAATAATCACTTTGTAAAGTGAAATATTAAGACAAATGTAAAAAACATTAAACTTACTGATATCCCTACACTGAAACGAAAATAACACTCATTCTTTTAGATGAAACTAGCTGTCCAACTTACACAAGACCATCCGAAATGTGAGAAAAGGCTTGCTTTTAGGGTGACACCTGTACTGCATTTCAGGTTTTCCTTCCATGACTCCATTTTCCTCACTTGACAGATCAAAATGAAGTTCAGGGTAAGCACTGGGCTAGCTTAAGGCCTGGGTTCAATCCACAGCACGAATGACTGGATTTGCATGGTCGCTATCTTCACACGCACATTTCTGTCTTGTTTCTGTGTCTCACTGACGCAGGCTGGCCTTGGACCCGCTTGGCAGCACCCTCACACTTGTGTGGCTTCACGTTCATATTTAAATTTTAACATTTGTAATTTAAATATACAAACCCAAAGCAAAAATCCGAAAAAAAGGAATAATTTTGACTGGAAGCAAATTAGGTCATTTTTAACTGCAGAGTATTAGTTGATGTTCCACTAAAACCTACCCTGGTCACTAACAGGTAGGCTTAAAGACTATTATAATACTGCCTCACTCTAGAGATGCCAGATGAAGCTACCAGCTCCTTACCTTACTGCGATAATTCTCCACTAAGGCTCACTTACACAGTAATACTACTCTCATACTATTTCAAGAATTGAAAAATCTTAACGATCTTCGAGTTGCGACTTCCCAAGACTGTATTTCAAAACTAGTCGAAGGACAAGAGTAAAAGCAGGAAGCAATCATTCCGTTCCCAAACTTGCAAAGGTTAGGAACACTCAGGCGACCGCCGGGCAGTCATCAGGACCCCGTCCTGTCATCAAGCCTCGGCCGACCGAAACCCCAGGGGGCTCATCAGCGACTGGCAACATCTTTTTTTTTTTTTTTTTAAGGCCGAAGCCCAAGGAGCTGGCCTGAAAGTGAGTCCGCCGCTCCTGATTTCTGGCACCTCCGTCCGCCCATCCATCCCCCAAATGAGAAGGTATCTCAGCCAGCTGCCGCTCCTCCCGATGGAGCAGTGCCTGGGAGGGGCCTCCTCGCCCTTCCCGGAGCAGCTGCGCCCCGCTCAACCCCACGGCGCGCTCGGCCACAGCTCTCGCCATTGTTACTCCTCGGAAAGGCGCTGCCCTCGCGAGGAAAGGGACGAGGACAAGACGCCCGGTGTCAGGACACGCCGATTTTCCAGCCCAACCCCGCCCGCCGGCCTATCCACAGACGGCTCCCTCGCGCTTCCCCTAACTTCAGTGGAAACGAAAGCACGAACTGAGAAATTAAGACGCGATCATGGGGGTAGGGGCAAAGTAAATCAATGAAAGCAGAGCGATCGAAAGTGACACGGTTCATACAGAGACAGACACTTGCAACGCCAAGTGCGAGAAACACACGTGGCGTGGTTTGCGGCGGTGACCGCGCAAAGCAGCTCTCGGGGGCCCGAGGCACCCCTTGACCGCCGCCGCGAGACGCGCTCACCTCCACCTCCGCGTCTGCGGGGCCAGCGCAAGATGCCGCGGGAACCGCCGGGGCCGCGCCGCCCTCAGGGCCGCCTTTGTTGCTGCTGGAACTCGCGCCGCTGGCCGGGGCGGCGGGCTTGGAAAGCGCGCTCTCGGGAGGCGGGGGCGGAGGAGGCTCTGCCGCGGTCGACATGATCTTCCGTCTGCGTCACCCGCTGGGCCGGGGTCGGCGGCAGAGATGCGGAGGCAGCCGAGGGCTGGGGCCGAGGTCGTTACGCACCGAGGAAGGAGCGAGAGGCCCCGGAAGCAGCCCGCCTCGCCGCGGGCCTCAGCCGGCCCTCCGGTCGTCCTCTTCCGCGGGGCTCCGGCTTCTCACGGCGGGAACCACGTCGCTGATGGGCGGAGTCCACCGGGTCACGGAGGTCGGGGGGCGGGCTGACTTGGAGGGTAGCGGGAAAGGAAAGGAAAGCGAAACAGACACTGAGCCAGAGAACTGCCTTTTCCTCCTCCTCTTCCTCTGGCCGTAACACATCTACCTCGACAGCATCCTGGACAACTACCTACGCCACCTACTTTGAAACCTCGCGAGATTGCTTAGCTGGTTCACAGGGCAGAACCCAGAGGCGCATGCGCAAAGTGCTCTTCTCGTTCTGAGCCACGCCTCTTCCGCAAGGCTCGCGGGGCTCCAACGCGAGATGGGCGGAGCCTCGCGGGCGCTCCAGCCGGCGCGAGCGGTGCGTCACTCCTTGGCGTGACGTTCGGGCTGGGTGTTACGTCGTTGATAACGGCACTGTGTTCTCTGTGTTGGTATCCTGAGTCTGGCTGGTTTTGGGGGCCGTCTCCCGCCGAGCCCCCCAGATTTTGGACTGCCTAAAGTGGAGCGTAAGGTGGTCTTCACGGTCCTGGTGCCCTCATAGGAAGCGTGATCCCAAGTGACTTCTCGCTTTTTTGATCTGAGAAAAATAGGCCCTTTAAGGAGAGAATGGGTGCGTTCTAAGTCTGCATTGGCTAGTACCCTCTGACCCCTCCGGGGCAAAGTCAAGATGCTATTTCTTGTAAATTAGATGCAAAAATTAATTTTGCGTGCACAAGGGCCACTTGGCAGAACTTGGGTATCAACAGGTGAGGTCAAGCATAAAAAATGCACATTTTTCTCCTTAAGCAGTGTTAGCAATAGCTGTAATTATTTTGCCTGAGGCAATCCGCAAAGCAACCTAACAGCCTCGCCAAACAAACTACCAAATTCAAGCAACTGTTCTAAAAAAAAAAAAAAAAAAAAAAAATCTGTTCCGTTTGATAACCAGTCTGCACTCGCAGGCCAGCGCCGTCTCCACGGGTGAAATCTCTTGCATCAGGTTGACATCATATTACGTTCCTGAATCTAAGGGTCCTTCTATTCTAAATCCGTGGCACATGCCTGTAATCCCAGCACTCAGGAGACTGAGGCAAGAGGATCATTACAAGATTGAGACCAGCATGGGCTACACTGAGCTCAAGGCCAGCCTGAATTGCATAGCGCGAGACTATCTCAAAAAGATAACAAAAACCCAAGGCCCGCCGCTGAAGTTCTCAGATCCTGAGCCATTTATCGCCTTTACAGGTTCCCTTCTCTTTCGTAGCGACCTGCCGGGAGGTCCTGCCTGTAATTCGTAGCCTGCGGGTGCGCGAGCACAGTCGGGTGGTGCCGGACTCCGCAGAGCCGAAGGACGCCTGGCTCCGCTCTCTGCGCGGGGAGGTTGCGCCCGGATCTTGGTCTCCGCGTCCAGCCCCGCAAGGCTCGGACCCGGCTACTCGACAGTCAGCACCGCCCGCCCGCCCACGCCTGCTCCGCCCCGGCCGCAGCGCAGTGCTCCCACGCCGCCTTCCGGGCGCACGGAGACCGCGGCCCTCGGCCGGATCAGCGGGCGGGCACTCGGCGGCAGGAGCGCTCCGACTGCCCGCCGCAGCGCCCGGGATCCCGCCGGCGCCCTGGGCAGCGCTCCCCGGCTTCGCGCGGCGGCAGGAGCGGGCCGGGCGGACGCTGCACCTCGCCACCGCCCTCTACCACGCCGCGGGCACCAAGAGGCGGGAGCCCGGCGGGGCGTGGGGCGCGCGCTCCCCGAAGCTGCGGGCGCCGCGCCCGGGACAGGAGGCGAGGGCGGCTCCACCTGGATGCGGTCGCCCCGGCCCCGCCCCGCCCTCCCGGCCCCGGGCCTGAGCGCCCCGCTCGGCTCGCGGCCCCGGCGCAGGCGGCGCCCAGGGCGGGCGGAGGTGCTAAGAGGGCGGCCGAGCCTCGCCGGGCCGGGCCGAGCCGCACGCCGGGCCGCCGTCTTCTATCCTGCCGCCCAGGGGCGGACGGCGCCGGGGCTCGGCCCACCTCGGCGGCCGGCGCAGCTCTCCCGGCCCGGCCCGCGGACTCCGCTCGCGCCCATCCCCGTGCGGCCACGCCTGCGGCCGGCGAGCCCACACGGCCCCGCGCCCCCTCCGCGGCCGAGGACCGGGCTTACTTTGGAGGACCGGGGCTGCAGGCAGTTGGCATAGCAACGCACCAGGAAAGCCATTTCCCGGCGGGGCGGCGTCCTCAGCAGCCCCTCGGGAAGCGCGGCATCGGCATCGCCGCCCGCACAGCGGCCCGGCCCGGCCTGGCCCAGCTCGGTCTCTCCCGCCGCGCCGTGGGGATGGAGCCGCCCGCACCCCTCCTCTGCGCCGCGCTGCGCTCCTCCGCGGCGAGGCGACTCCGTGGGCTGCGGGCTCCGACGGCGGCGCGCGACGGCGGCAGGGCGAGCGCTTCCCGCGTGGCTCCGAGCCAAAAATAATTCCTCACCCGGGCGAGGGTGCGGGAGCCATGTGACCTCCACCTGCCCTCGGTGCCACCGAACCGGTCCCCGCGGGTCCACAGAACGCGCGCCACGCACACCCACGCGGGCGCGAGTCCAGGAGCCAGGCTGCTCGACGCGGACACACGCCCGCACGCACGTGTGTCGCCTCCCAGGGACAGTCGGTGCAGCCGCCCACAGGTCTTTGCTTTTGGCCTCTTAAAGCGCACCAAAGTTCTGGCAGCAGATTTGAAACTAATCGAGAATACATCATTCCACCATAAGCGCTTCATTTCTCCTAGGTATACAGACTCATTTGAAAGGCCCTAGTGAAGGTGAGAAGGAATAGCACTGAAACAGTGGTCAGTTTTTCTGGATAATGGCGTAGGAATGGAACACGGGGGAAACCCAGCATCTTGGCGTTACGCGGGCGGGATGGCCGCCTGTTTCAGCTGGAAGGAGGTGGAGGGCTGTGCTGTGGAAGGGAAATTAAAAACCTTAACTCTGGGGCCGCCACTTTTTTGCCTCCTGAACCTAAGAATGATGAATTCTAGTCATAGCTGGAAGCTACCAGCAGGGGTCGGTGTAGTGCGTGGAGCCCTCTTTCTATAGTCTATCGTGACATTTTTTAATGAATTTGGTACAGGATCTCACTACATAGCTCGGACTCACAGTGATCCTCCTGTTTTCAGCCTCCTCAGAGCTGGGATTACAAGCATGCACCACCATGCCCAGACTCTGCTGGCTCGGCGAACCTGCGGGCGGGCCTGGCGCAGCATGTTGTACTGGGGATCAAACCGCGCCCCTGTCCTTGCCTATGTAGGCACTTTATCTGCTGAGCTAATTGGCAGGCCCCATTATCATTAGGTCCTGGAGATCGAACTTGGGACCTTTCACTTACCAGGTGTTTACTCTGTTGATCTATACCCCTGGTCTGGCCAATCCTTACAGATTTTTTTTTCTTTTTTTTTTCTTTTATTTTTTTTTTTTAATGTGTTTAGTACAGGGTATACAGGATCTTACTACACAGATCAGACTCATAGTGATCCTCCCTTTTTCAGCCTCCCAAGTACTGGGATCACAGGCATGCAGCACCACCCCAGGCCCAATCACCATGTCAGCATGCCCCTCTAGGGATAGAACCTTGGTCTTTAGTCTGCCCAAGCAGGCACTTTAATCTGCTGAGCTATCTGGCTAGTCCCTGGCCAATTTTAAACTATCTTTTTGGTTATACTTTTCTACTGAGCATTTAAGACCAAGTTAAAGTGACACCTGTGTTAATCAAAATGAATTCTTGTTTAGTTAAGGATCCTGGGGGTTACTTTAGGGACCATATGCATCCCCTTGTCCATTACCTCCTCTAACAGTATTATCTGCTAGCATGAGTCAGACAAGTTCCTCTTGCCCTAGGCTAACCCAGGTCAGCGTGTGCCACACCTTAGATAGAAGCACATACCAGAGAGAAATGCAAGAACACAAGTTATGGAGCGCACAGCAGCACCAAGTATGTCACGGATGTGCCAGGTTTGTATTTCATGAGTGAACACACAGCAAAGTATCCTTTTCCCAAGTTTTCCTCAGTATTTAAAATTCTCATAGCTTCTTCAAGGTTCAGTTTTACTTTTAACAAAGTCACGGACAGTAGAAATGAACTGATAATCAGTAACAAGGAAATGTTAACTTAAGAGATTTTTACTATATTCTCTTAGACCCCCCAAATGCATTCTGGGTTAAGCCAAATCCCCAGGCTACTGCTGGTCATTGCTATATGTGTACACTTGCACAGACACACACACAGCAAGGCAGCCTGCCCATTCTCTCTCTTTCTCAAATCATGCCCCTGAATTACCCTGCTCTCTACCACTCACCAAGCCCACAGTCCCGTGGGTGCCTCATCACTTGTCCAGAGCCAGCACCCCACCCTGAACGTGCACCCTCCTACGACACCTTCAGCCATAGAGCAGGGCCAGTTTCAAGGGAGACGAGAGGGGACCTAAGCCCTGGAGTCCAGCAGGAACTGCTCCAGTACAATTACTCACTAAAGGCGCTGCCCTCCTAGAGGTACTTTTTAGCCTGTGTCAAACTTTAATTGAATACAAAGGCTGTTAGGTAACCCTGTGAAATGGGTGTATTCCAGTGAGCTCAAAGGGTGCAACTGATGTACCCAGCACTACCAAACCACACAGCTAAAAGTGGTTAAGAGGCAAGCTTGGGGGCCAGTGAGATGGCTCAGCAGTCTAAAGCGCCAGCTTAGGCAAGCTTAGGCAGCCACAGGAACCACGGTTCAATCCCTGGCACCACAAGCTGTGCCAGCCCCAACCCTAGGCCAGGCTGAGCCAACTGTAATAATTTTTTAAAAAGAGGCAAGCTTGGACTGGCGAGATAGCCCAGGCATAGCCTCCAGCCCTGCCCCTTAGCCACTCTGTTCATGAGTCCATTGGGCAATTGCACGAGTGGCTTAAAAGAAGACCTCAGAATAGGTCATCTTAGCCACTTGATCATTAGAGCTCTTTTCCATTGGCCTCACTTTTTGGTGTTTACATAGGTTACAAATACTTTTATGTCTATTGCTCATACGGAGAGATCTATCCAAATACCTCTTCCCCAAATATATTTGTCACTTTTTTTTTTTTCGTCTTTTTGAGACAGAGTCTCACTGTGCAGTTTCAGGCTGGCCTTGAGTTCACTTTTGTAGCCCATGCTGATCTTGAACTAGCACTGATCTTCCTGCCTTGGCCTTCTAAGCACTGGGGCACGCGCCACCATGCCCAGCCTGTCACCATGTTTTAGTCATGGTTTTACCAAGTTCCTGACCACCTGGCCAAGCTATTGGCAGCAGCTCAAGAATTAGTACAATCACACATTTGGCTATTTTTCACTGCAGGCAAAATGTACTACTAGTCACTTGGGAGGCTGAGGCAGAAGGTTCAGTGTGAGTTTGAGAATACTCTGGGCTACAAAAGTGAGCTCAAGGCCAGCCCGAACTGCATAGCAACACACTGTCTCAAAAAGAACCCCCCAATATATATATATATATATATATATATATATATATATATATATATATATTAGTAGGAGTTCTGTCAAAGTTCTGTCACTGTGCAGACTTCCTCTACCATCACCCACATCACCCATCTGCAGGGAGGTCCAGAGATGGTCTGTAATGCTGTACCATCCACTTGCAGGTATGCCTGCATAGTGGACGGAACCATCAGTAAGCCAGGCCCTACCCTTCTCTTCCTCTGACAGCTGAGCATGTGGTACATTCCAGGAGTCCACAGGTGCATGCTGGGAAACTGAAGGCAATATAACCCCCAGAGGAGGAGGAGCCACAGCATCTGAGCAGCTTCTCCACGTAGCTTACCTGTACCCTCTGGCCCTGCCCTGGCTCCATCAGGAATGCACCACTTCCTTTTAGTGATAAGCCATTGCTGTGCCTGTCCAACCTTATGTCTTGGTGGATTAGACCCAGCTCATGATGAGCAGCTGAGGTCACCTGGTGACCTTGTGTCCCGTGATCAAGCCTTCCGTGTCTATAAGGGCCCAGGGCAGGCCAAGAGCGTTTATCAAAGGGAAAGTGGCTGTCTGCAGACAATGGCCCAGCCTGCTCCAAATCCTACAGGTCTGGACTGTGGTCTACCACATGGCATCTCTGCCTCTCACTGATGCTTCAACTGCCACTGGATCTGCTGGAGCTCACGGCCCAGGGCAGAGTGGTGTGGACCTGTTGGAAACCAGTCGCCCCCAAGCACTCGGTAAGCGGGCCGAAGAGAAACAGCTGAGGATGTGCTGCCTGCTACATCCAAATAGGCACACCGGGTGCCGTACCTCTTTTGGGTTGCATGAGGAGCCAGATGCAAGAACTTCTCTTTCACCTTAAAGGGAATAGCTCTATATGCCCCATACCACTGGACTTTCAGAAATTGTACTGAGGTAGAGGAACCTTGAATTTTAATTTATTTTCCACTCATTCGCTCTCGATTCTTTTTCTTGGTCTTTTTGAGACCGAGTCTCACTACATAGTTCACGCTTGGCTTCACCTCACTTGTTAGCCCAGGCTGGCCTCGAACACACAATAATCCTCTTGCCTCAGCCTCCTGAGTGCTGGGATTGCAGGCGTGCATCCCATGTGGCTTTAGATTCTTGACTAACAAATCCAGAGTGGTTTCTACCTTCTGCTCACATCTCATCAGCGTGATGGGCCAGAGTACTACCTTGCTGGAGAGAAAGGCGGTCCCCTGCAGCCTAAGTTGTGACACAGGGCTGGAGAGTCGGACCCACGAGGGAAGACAGCAGTGTTTCTGATGGGCCTTGTGGGTAGGTGTGCAGAAGGAGGCCTTCGCCAAGCCAAGGGCCGCATGCCCACCAAGCACCAGAAGCTGTGTTAATCTGCCGCTGCTGCCGCTGCTGGCCTCACAGTCGCCACTGGCTTCAGTTGATGGTGGCCTGCCCTCATCCTGCAAGACCCGGTTGTCTTCTGCACAGGCCAGACCAGAGAATTACATGGACATCTGGTGGCAGCACCGCGCCCCTCACGTCAGCCGCTCCAGGACCACAACCCTGCTCTGGGTTCGCTGTCTGAAGGGCGACTTGAGTGTCTTCTGTTCGGCCTCTCTGACCATCATGGCCCTTACATTATAGGCTAAAGAACAGCAGCCTAAGTATATCTATCCCAGGTGTGCGTTCTGAACCAGGGAAGTGACTACAGGACGCATTCAAAGACCTACAGGACTCATTGCCAAAACTCCCGTGGTCACCTGACCCCCAGAGCCCCTTGTCCTACTGGGGAGGCCACGCTAATGTCTGGGTCCCCTGGTGTCAGTGTTAATTCAGAATCGGTATCCAGTAGCCCCCCAGATGTCTGGTCATCCCTGCCCTATGTATTATTCCCCATAGGTCCCTTTGAGGAACAATAGGAGAGCAAGTGACCATAACAATTTTGGGTGTACCAGGTTGCTTCCCTAAGGGGGCCCGGCCTCTCCTTGCTTTAAGGAGTTCTTCGGCTGAAACCTGACGGAGACGCAGGAGCTAGCGGAGGAGCGGCGATTCCCTGTTACTGTAACTTATGTTCACTTGCCCTAATGCTTTTTTCAATTTGTTTGTTTGTTTTGCCTTTTTTGAGACAGGGTCTCCATATGTAGTCCAGGCTGGCCTTGAGGTCACTTTTGTAGCCCAGGCAGGTCTCAAACTCACACCGATCCTCCTGCCTCAGCCTCCCAAGTGCTGGGTATGCAGGCATGCACCACCACACCCGGCTTACTTTTTTCAGTTATATAAATCTAATAAAAACTTTGTAGGCTTCATCTCTCTTTCACCATTGGGAGCACGATCAAAAGTGGCCAGAGCCTCAGGCTACAAGCACCAGGCTATTCCTATCACTGCTCTGCTTGTGCTGTCCAGGAAAATGAGGGCCTGCACCCTGCCTTTGGAACTGAGTGCCGCCACTTCAGCCCTGCCCTGGGATCCCCGAACCCACTGCCCCGAAGCCTCCAGCTGAGTCACAGCTGACCCCCCCCCCCAGGGTGTGTCTGACAGGAAGAAGAGCAATGAGGGTGCTCTTCATCAGTGTCATGCTCCCCTCACAGACCTGAGTCCCAAGGCATTAGTGAAGGGAACGTTTTCTGGGCCACCCCAGCATGGAGTGAGGCTTAACGTGACAACTCCTCTCTGCATTCCCATTTCCCCAAGGCTCTGAAGCTCCTCAACAGCAAACTCTGAAGCTGGGTGTCGCCGTGAGCACCGATGACCGCAGCACGCAGGAGGCTAAGGCAGGGATGATTGTTGCAAGCTCGACACCAGGCTGGGCTACAATGTGAGCTCAAGGCCAGCCTGAACTGCACAGCAAGATCCTGACTCAAAAAGACAAAGAGAAACAAACAGAAAATCCAGTAAGCTCTGGAATCAGGCATCTCTGACTCATTTACAGTGGGCCTGCATTTGATCCACACTAGGGCCAACTAACCAAATACGCTCTCGCCGCCTTTTTATTCACTCCACAAGCTGCAACATTAAACTCAGAATGTCTGTTGAATGGCCCACGTCAAAAATTCAGCCTGATCCAGGCATATATTTTTGGCACCAGTATCCCACAGCCATAAAATCCATTCCCACATATATTCATCAGGCCTCTGCTTATAAGACTTAGAAAGGGCCAGTGGAATAGCTCAGAAGACTAAGCTCTTGCTTAGGGAAGCGCAGGGGCCAGGGTTCAGTTCCTGGCCCCACCTGCTGCACCACCCCGGTCTCCAGCACAATGAGCTGGCAGTGGAGTCCAGGCATGGTGGCACGTGCCTGTTATCCCAGCACTTGGGAGGCAAGAAACAGGAGGGTCACTATGAGTCCAAGCTGCAAGACCCTTTTCCAAAAAAAAAAGACTTAGAAAACTCAAGCTCCTCAGGAGAATCGTGGACCCCCAGGAGTCACACTGTATACCTCCCCCTCAGAGCCTTCTGGGATTGGAGTGGAGTTATGGACCTCAAGACAGAAGTGGGCGGTGAGGGTGGGTCCCAGGCGGTGTCAGCACCATTGTGCTCGGTCACCACAGCAGGTGGCTGGGAGGACGCCTGCGCCGCTGTGGCTGGGGAAATCTCCTCGTCTGGCAAGGAATCTCATGAGAAGCTAGAAGGTGGAAGTCTTCAGCTTCACCCAGGATGGAGCTCAGTGGCGCATCGCTTGCCTGGCAAGCGCAAGGCCCTCAGTCCTATTCGCAGTACCACCACCACAACAAAAGTCTTCAGCTTCCTCGGGATCCCCCCAACATCTCCATGCCAGTTTAGGGGACCCTCTTCTCTTCTGGTCAGCGCCCTCATCTTCATTGCAGAGCCCCTTTCTGAGGCTGAGCAACGAACTTAGGTTGTAGTTCAGCCAATCTATTTGGGTTTCTGCAATCTCAGCCCTGAGACTGAGAGAGAGGATCTGCTCCTTCAGGATACCCTTAGACACTTGGAAGGCTTAAAAACAAAACAAAACAAAAAACACTTTATTTACTTATTTATTTTATGTTATGGGCCACTTGGCCTGCTGTTGGGGGCAGAGCTGAAGCAGCGTGTGGTGCCAGGGATTAAAATGCAGTCCCTGCAGTTGTCTAAGCTTCCCTAAGCAGGTGCTTTAGACTGCCGAGCCACCGCATCAGCCCATGGAAGGCTTTCAGGCGTGTCTGCAGCTGCACACTTAACTCTTAGAGCCCTCACTTTCCTTTGTTAACTTGTCCTCACAGCCAGAAGACTTTGCATTGCCTGTGCACACTTTGTTGTTGTCGTTGTTTTCCTTCTTCTGTATTTAGGGCCAGGGTCTACAGGGTCTATAGGGCCTCACTGTGTAGCTCAGACTGGTAGTGATCCTCCTGCCTGCAGCCCCCCAAGGGCTGGGATTACGGCCCGCGCCGCCACAGCCGGTCTCAATCACAGTCTCATCACACCCTGGGGTGGGCTGGCATAGCATGCAGGGGCGGGAACCCGGCGGCTGTGTTCTGCCTAAGCAGGTGCTTCAGTCTGCTGACCCTGTATGCATTTTAAGCTCATCATTTTTCTTCCCAGTTTCTCCAGAAATCTAAGACAACCATCCAGCATCATTGTGTTTCCCACTCAGCCAAAAATGTGCAAAACCTTCACTGAGTAGCTTACATCTCACCAGTGGTAAATTAAGATCACCAGATGGATCTATGCTGCATATTACTTAAAACAGTTTGTGCCAGGGGCTACCAGTATTCCCCCCACAGAACTAGGAGAGACCATGGTGTCTTTAGGCTCACAAAGTTGGAGAGCCAACACCGGAAGCCCCAAAGCCACTGAAGAATTTCATCTCTATTTACAGTTCTGTGTCTCTAGAGCCAGTTCGGGTACCAAAATCTGCATCACTCGGTGCTTACCAGAGAGGCAGACTTAATGCAAGGTACACAAGTGCGGTAGAATTTTCAGTGTGGCCTTGCCGCGGCCTTGCCGCATCGCTGCGCGGGACACTCCAGGTGCGCGGTCACATGTGGAACCGTGCAGATCCCCAAGATCCAGCTGTGGGCCTGGAGCCAGTGCAGGGGCCCACGTGGTCTCCAGCAGGAGGCCCAAGGGTCTGTGCTGGAGGCCAAAAAGTCTCCCTGGAGGCCAGGAGAGGACGTCCGAGGCGAAGGCAGAGACTGGAGCTCCTGGGAAGAAACAAAGGTGAGCCTTCCTGCTTTGTTCCTTCTCCACCATTTTGATGGCTGTCCCAGGAGGTGGGGCATCCCTCCATACCCAGAAGGAGGCTGACCCAATTTATTTATTTATTTTTCTGGGACCAGGGTTCAAACTCACGACCTTGCACTTGCCAGGCAGGCAATTGTGCCATGGAGCTATTTCCCCAGCCCTGACGCTGACCCAATTTAGTTGGACATTTCTTTCTTATTTCAAATGATGCAATCAGTTAACTATCACAGCTATCTGATCTTTGACAAAGGAGCCAAACGCATACATTGAAGAAGAGCAGCCCTAATAAATTGTGCTGGGCAAATTAGATATCTACATGCAAAAGATGGAGTCCAGACCTATATATCTCACCATATACTAAACTGAAGTCAAAATGGATCAAAGATCTAAATGTTAAAACAGGAACATTTAATCTACTGGAAGATGAATTAGGTACAAGCCTGGAAGACAGAAGCAGAGGCAACAACTTTCTGAACAGACCCCCCCCCCCAAATGGCACAAGAAGTAATACCAAGATTCAGAAAACAGGATCACATCAAATCAAAGATTTTCTGTACAGCACAGGAAACAACCCTCAATGAGAGAAGAAACCACCTACAGAATAGGAAATGTTTCTTAATAGTTATTGTTCACACTGAAAAGTAACATCTAGAATATATGAAGAACTCCAGGGCCTGGCAGGATGGCTCAGTGGTCTAAAGCGCCTGCTTAGGAAAGCTTAGGCAGCTGCAGGGACCACGGTTCGATCCCTGGCCCCACATGCTGCGCCAGCCATGCCCTCAGGGCAGGCTGAGCCGGCCATAAAAATAAATAAATAAACAAACAAAAGTTCTCAAACAAGAAAAAAAATTTAAAAAAAAAACTCAAAAGCATTGTGCTCAAGCTGGATGTGGTGGCACACGCACGTAATCCCAGCCCTCGGAAAGCTGAGGCAGGAAGATAGTTTTGAGTTCAAGACCAGCCTGGGCTACAAAGTGAGCGCAAGGCCAACCTGAACAGCATAGCAAAACCCCGACTCAAAAAAACACAAACAAACAACAAAAAATTAGACTCTCCAAATAAAAGATCCGATCAAAAAATTGTGAACAGAAATGAACGGACACTTCTCAGGGGTCTAAATGGCCAAGAAATATAGGAAAAAATGTTCAACTTCACTGGCCATTAAAAATTTCAGATTAAAAGTACTTTGAGATAGTATCTGATCCCCAAAATAATGGCTATCATCAGTAAAACCTAATGCTTTTAGGTCAATGAGGTAGCTCAGCAGACTAAAGCCTGCTTAAGCACGTACAGGGACTGAGGTTTGAGTCCTGGCACCACATGCTATGCTATACCTGCTGCTGGGTACACTGAGCCAGCCTCTGAGACTAGGCATGGTGGTACACACCTATAATCCCAGCACTGGGGAGGCTGAAAACAGGAGGATCACTATGAATCTGAGCTGTGTAGTGAGACCCTGTACCAGGGTATTATTATTTAATAATAATAATAACTGTATTAAAAAGTACTAACTTCTTATGGGTATAGAGGTAAATGTCTGTAATTGCAGTACTTGGGAGACTGAGGCCAAAGAGTAGCTGAGTTCAAGGACAGCCTGGATTTTATTGTGAGATCCTGTTTCAAAAAACAAAAAACCCAAACTAACTTCTGCCCCAGATTAACATATCCAGCAAAGTCTCCCTTAAAAATACATGGATATAGATGGATGTAGTGGTACATGCCTGTGATCCCAGCATTCAGGAGGCTGAGGCAGAGGAGGCAGGAAGATCATTATGAGAGTGTGAGACCACTCTGGGCTACAAAGTGAGCTCAGGGCCAGCCCAGCCTGAGCTGCAGAGCAGGACCCTGTGTCAAAAAAAAAAAAAAAAAAGTTAGAAAGAAAGACACAAAATATATGGAGAAATTAAAGATATTTCACATAAAACAAGAGCTCAAGAGATACACAACTATGAATCCAACACTCCATAAAATTCTTGAGTATGCAAAAAAAACATAATGAAATCAATTAAAGCTAAAAACTCAGTTGAGGGCTAGGGTGATATAGCTCAGTAGAATAAGCCCTTGCATGGCAAGTGCAAGGTCCTGAGTTCAATTCCTGTTACCCCCCCCCTTAAAAAAAGCTCAATTGAAATTAATTAACCAAGCAAAGTCAATTAATTGTCCAAGCACAATCAATGAATAAACAACCCTAAATGGCAGGAAAAGAAAAGCAAAGAAATCATGAACTGAGGGGCCCGGCAGGATAGCTCAGTGGTCTAAAGCACCTGCTTAGGCAAGCTTAGGCGGCTGCATGGACTGCAGTTTGATCCCTGGCACCACATGCTGCACCAGCCTTGCCCTCAGGGCAGGCTGAGCCGGCCATAAAAATAAATAAATAAACAAAAGTTCTGAAACAAGAAAAAAATAAGATAAAATAAAAAATAAAAAATTCTTTAAAAAAAAAGAAATCATAGAGAAAGAGTGCAATTGAGAGTAAACAATCAATGTTTCTCAGTAATAACTTTCAATGCTGATGGCTTCAACTCTCCAATTAAAATACACTGATTGGCAGACCGAATAAAGAAAGAAATCCAAAGAGACTTGCATTCAAGAAACTCATGTGATCCAAACAGACATCCATAGATTAAAGTTAAATGATAGAAAACATTATCTCATGCTCTAGGAACCTTGAAACAAGCAGGAGTAGCAATTGTAATGTCACATATGATAAAAATTTCAAGCTAAAACTGATTAGCACTGATAGAGTTCACTATATACATCTTAAGGAAACAATTCAGCAAGAAAAAATGACAAGTTGGGACTGGTGGCATGCTCCTGTAATCTCCACACTCAGGAAGCTGAGGCAGGAGGAGCACCGAGAGTTCAAGACCAGCCTGGGCTACAGCCTCAGCTGCGTAGTGAGATCGTGTTGAAGAAGGAGGAAAAGTAGACAGAAGGAGAAGGAGATGGAGATGGAGAAGGAGAAGGAGAGGAAGAAGAAGAAATAAGAGGAGGGGCCGGGGAGATAGCTCCGTGGTACAAGTGCCTGCCTGGCAAGTGCAAGGTTGTGAGTTCAAACCCTGGTCCCGCCAAAAAAAAAAAAAAAAAAAGAAAGAAAGAAGAGGAAGACATAAATATTTATGCACCAAATAGAGCAGTATCTATCTTCTTAAAACAAATACTATTAAACATAAAAGATCAAATTCACAACCATAGTAGAGAATTTTTTTTTCTTGTTTCAGAACTTTTGTTTGTTTATTTATTTATTTTTATGGCCGGCTCAGCCTGCCCTGAAGGCAGGGCTGGCACAGCATGTGGTGCCAGGGATCGAACTGCAGTCCCTGCAGCTGCCTAAGCTTTCCTAAGTAGCACTTTAGACCACTGAGCCATCCTGCCAGGCTCCCATAGTAGAGAATTTTAATACCCCACTTTTGCAAAGAGACAGATCAACTAAACAGAAAACCAGCAAAGAAATATTAGAACTGAAACACACCTTTGAAAATGTGGATTTAATAGCTAACTAGAAAGCCTTCCATTGAACTACAATAGAGTATGCATTGTTTTCTTCAGTGTGTGCTACTTTCTTCAAAATAGGTCACACGCTAGTTGGTACTCAAGTCCTGCTAAAACAAATATAAAAGAATTGAAATCACCACATTTGTACTATTAGACCACAGGGCCATGAAAATGGACATAAATGACAGAATAAATCATGGAAAATATAGAAGTACTTGGAAAATTAATGACACCCTCCAAAACAACGAATGGGTCACAGAAAAAAAAAAAAAAAAAAAAAAAAAAAAAAAAAAAAAAAAAAAAAAAAAAAAAACAAAAAAAAAAAAAAAAAAAAAAAAAAAAAAAAAAAAAAAAAAAGAAAAAAAAAAAAAAAAAAAAAAAAAAAAAAATAAAAAAAAAAAAAAAAA